>CANXYI010638454.1:0-14049 GCA_948208565.1 Hura crepitans
CATGAACACTTCATGATTTCCTCTGCACTATGATTTTATACTAGGGACTTTATAACATGGTTTAAGACATTACAAACAATTATAAGTAATATATAAAGGTAACATGATATAAAGAGAAATGCCTTTTACATTAATTCACAAGGTTTAAACACATGAATATAACCCTATTACAAAAGCTCTAAGGCATACATTTAATAATCTCCCACTTACACTAGAGCCAATCACCCATTTACTCAATTCCCATTACATTTACATGTTTATCAAACTTCCTTTGTGATAGTGCCTTTATGTAAAGATCAGCTATGTTTTGATTTGTAGAGATCCTTTTAAATTTCATATCCTATCTACTGATGATCTCTCTTATTTAATGGTAGTGTTGAAGTACATGTTTAGATAATTGATGAGATTATGGTTCTCAAGCTTATGCAAGAGCCCCATTGTGATCATAATACAAAGGAATTAGATCAACAATGCTTGCAATCACTCTAAGTTCAAAAATGAACTTCATAATCCAAATGGCTTCTATAGATACATCAGAAGCCGCTATGTACTCAACTTTAGTGGTAGAATCCATAGTCGTATCTTATTTGGAACTCTTCCAAACAACTACTTCTCTATATATAACATATACATATCCAAATTGAGATTTATAGTTATCCTTGTTGAATTAAAAGTTGGCATCAATATGCTTGCTAACCTACAAAGATCCTTCTCTAGAAACTAAGAATAAATCTCAGTCCTTCTCAAGTACTTAAGGATATTCTTGATAGTGGATTGGATTCTGCTCATGACTCTCAGAGCAAATGCTATATCTGGTCTCATACATGACATAACATTTTATCTATGTAAATAGACTATGAAAGACTAAGCAACCTTTTAGATCTATCTCTATAGATCTTGATCCCTAAGATATAGGTTACTTCTCCAAGGTCTATCATGGAGAATTATTTACTCAACCAAGTCTTGATTAACAGGATGATAGAGACATCATTACTTATTAGTAGCATTTTATCTATATACAACTCAATAAAAAAATGATTGCACTCTTACTAACCTTTTTGTAAACACATGGTTTATCCATATTTTGTGAGAAACCAAACTCTTTGATTGTCTTATGAAAATAGATGTTCTAGCTCCTAAAAGCTCACTTAAATCCATAATTAGATCTTTAAAGCTTATAGACCTCATTACCATTTATGTATGTAAAACCTATAAGTTGTGTCAACTACACTTTCTCTAACAGTTTTCTATTAAGGAAAGTTATCTTTACATCCATTTGCCAAATCTCATAATCTTAATAAGTAGCTATGGCAAGCAGAATTTGAATGGATTTAAGCATTGCAATTGGAGAAATGGTTTCATCAAATTCAATCTCTTGCCTTTGCCGAAAGCCTTTTCCTACCAATTGAGCTTTATAGGTAATCCTATTACTGTCTATGTTAGTCTTCTTCTTGAAGACCCGTTTACACCTAATGAGTTTTATCTCTTTAGGTGGATCAACCAAGGTCCATACCTGATTATTGTGCATGGAATCCATTTCAAATTTCATGGCCTTAAACCATGAGTTTGATTTTGAACTATTTAGAACCTCCTCATGACTAATAGGCTCATGGTAATCTATTAGAGTTATTTCCTTGTCCTGGTCCATAAGAAATCCATATCTCTTTGGAACTATCCTGACCTTAGTAGATCATTTAGGAACTTGTATTTCCATAGGTTATTCAATTATCTCATCATCGTGATTAATAAAATTGGGATCAGTCAGTTGATCTACTTTAATTTGTGGATCTTGAACTTTATCAAGTTTAACTTTACTCCCTACTGTCTTTCATGAGAAACTCTTTATCTAGAAAGACTACATGCTTTGAAGCAAACACCTTTTGTCCTAAAAGATTATAGAAGTAATATCCTAAAGTTTCCTTTGGATACCCCACAAATAAGCATATGTTAGACTTAGCTTTAAGCTTATCTAACAATATTCTCTTAAGTTATTCAAGGCATCCCCATACCTTGATATGTGAAAGAGTGAGTTATACCGCATCTCACATGGTGTAAGATCAACCAACTTTGGTGGTACTTTGTTTAAAAGATAAATAGCAATTTCTACTGCATAACCCTAAAATGATCTAGGCAACTCTGCAAAGCTCATAGATCAAACCATGTCCAACAGGATTCGAATTCTCCTTTAAGATACACAATTTTGTTGTGGCATATATAAAGGAGTTTATTGAGATAATATACCATTATCTCTTAGATAACTCTAAAATTCATGACATAAATGATCTCCACCTTGATCTAATCAAAACCTATTAATACTTCTATCAAGCTATTTCTTAACTTTATTTTTGAATTCTTTAAACATTTCAAAGTTTTCAAATTCATACTTATCAGGTACACATACCCATATCTAGAGTAATCATTGATAAATGCAACGAAGTAAAGAAACCCACCTCTTGCATATGTGGTCATAGGTCCACATAAATCTATATGTATATGGTCTAAATGCCCACTACCACATTCGTGTTTTCCACTAAAAGGTGTCTTTATCATTTTTCTTAATAAATAGGACTTGCATGTTTCAATTTGATTCACAATCAAATAAATCTAGGTTATTAGACTTGTGTAACTTAGACATGCACTTCTCATTTACATTGCCTAAATGATAGTGCCATAAGAAAGATGGTTTCATCTTATCCACCTTTTGTCTCTCCTGGTATTAATCTTTAGGTTCTTTTTTATTACAAAGAACACAAATTCCATTAACATTAAATCTAGAACAATATAAAACATTATCTTTAAACTGAGCAACCCTTACTCTTATTAATGTTAATATCAAAATCTTGTTCAGTATGACAAGATAAAGAAATAATGTTCTTATTCAAGGAAGGAACAAAATAACAATTATCAAGTTCCAATATAAGTCCTAAACGCTAATACAGATGATATGTTCCTAGAGCTAATATAGTAACTCTTGCTCCATTTGCTACTTATAGGTCTACATCACCCTACTTGTATTAATCTTAATAATATTAATACCTGAAGTTGGAGCATCACATGCTCATTCTTCCATTAAGACACAAAGTAAGCTTTCTACTTCCTACTTTATGTAATGCACATAAATCGAGGCTTCGTGAATAGTACCCCGAGGCTTAAAAAGTGTGCCTAGAGTGTCAAGCCACCTTCATGGGGCTCAAGAAGGGGTGTACTAGTCATGAAACTTTGGTTGGATATAAAATGATGAAATGACTTAATTTAAAATTTTAGCAAAACTAATAAATTATTTTAGGCCAAAATCTAGTAGGTCGTAAGCTTAGTTGGACTCGGGCTAGGAATGACTCGGGACATGCCTGGACAGCCTAAAAATATCATACCCTAAAGGTCAAAAATTCCCATGAGACCATTGGTGTAGGAATTTTAATTTTTTAAGGTTGTTTGGTAATTTTTTAGAATTTCTCGATTTTCTCAATTCTCAAGGAATTAATTAACTAACTTACCGATGAAATTTTGCTGTAAAATTTTATGAGGCCCTAAATAGGCTTAATCAAGAATTTTTAGAACAAATACAATGATTTTTAGAGGTTCGAGTGAATTTTAAAAATTTCCTAAAGTTTTAGTTGAAACCAAGCATTTTTGGGATGCTAGGGTGACATATGTCATCACCTGAGCCATCCCAGCCCCATTATATAAAACCCAGTTAGCCATATGCACATCCACATGGCCAAACCACTCCACCTCACTTTTCCTCCTCATTTTTTACTTCCCATTTCCCAATGCCACTCTCACTAAAGTTCCTCCATTTTTGCAACCAATAGCTACCAGTTCCACCCTATTCCCTCACAAAAAATCACTTTAAGTAGTTAGGAAGTAATTCTTGAAGGCTTGGGACACCATTGGTACTCATAGAAATCAAAAAAATTCATTCTAGTTCAAGTGTACATAAAGGTGGCAAAGAATTCAAAACTTGGTGTAAATAGTTTCTTTCACTTTTTTTTTTTATTTCTAAGGGGAATCTATCATTTTAAGACAACCCATATTCATATATTTTTAATTAGATGCAGAAAAATTTTTTTAGGAATTTTCTAATTGAAATTGGTATGTATGTAGGCCATGGTAGAAAAGGTGTACAATAAGGGAAATAATGCTTTTTTAGTGTAGGGCAGGCTTTGAAAGTAATATAGATATGTGAATTTGATTGGATAAAGGCATGCTATATTGAGTTTGTTTGTAAATTACTATGAATTTATATATGGAAGTTTTTGGTTAAGCATAAATTGCGTGGGAATCATAAATATAAGCTTAGTGTGATGGTGCTTATGTATGAATTTAATGGTTTGTATGTTGAATTAGGAAGGAAAAATGGGTGTAAGGCTATGATCTTATTTTGGCTGAGAGGTATAGCCTTATAGCATAGTATGGGGTTAGTGGATATGTCATATGTATCTGGTGGATGTTATGGTATATGGAGTGTGTGTCATGGGAATGAATAAAAGGCATGTGTAATTGATGAGAATATACATGAAAATGAATAATAAATGGTATGGCTGAGAGGTATTCTGAGGTACCTTAGTATGTAAACTATTTTAATGCATGCATATATGTATAATTGATATGAAATAGTAAGGTCAACATGGAAATAATAGGTATGTGGTGAATTTGATGAGAAAATGCATAGATATGTGTGAACAAGATATGACTGAGGCATGTGTATACGTGTCATGGCATGTCATTGGGGATAGGTTATGTAAGCATCTATTTGCATGCTAGAATCATGGCATATGATATGTATGTGTGATGAAGTATGGAAAAATTTATGGGTATGATTAGGGATAAGCTAAGGCCGAGAGGTATGTATGCCATGGTATGGTATGGTAAGAATGGTATGTTATGGTATATGATGTGCATAATTGGCATGATATCTTGAGCATGTGATGTATGGCATGGAATTGGCACAAAATATGTGAAACCATGCATAAAAACTTGGGCTCTATTATGACAAATTAATGTAAGAAAAAAGGGTTAAGAAATGGTGTAAGAAATGGCTTGAAAATGGGCTTGGAAAGTATAACTAAAAATGACCTATAATGTGACTTATAATAACATGAAATGAACATGAATTGTGGGCACCTTGTGTATTTGATTTTAATGGCAATATGAGGCCATTGTTGTTACCTTATTGATGTACATGGAATGAAAGTATTTATGGCCAAGAATGGCATGATAATGTGACTTGAATTGGTATGGGAAAATGCCTAGTACCTAATGGAAAATAACCCATAATAATGTATTAGAAAAAGTAGAAATAACCCGTAACTGTCTTATAAAATGTCCATGTGAGAATGTCATATAATGTGACCTATAATGGACATATAATAAGGCTTGGATTATAGTATAGAGCTAAGCCAAAAAGGGACTTATAAATGCCTAAGTAAAGGACTTAAAATTACCCTCTTAAAAAATGGACCTATAACTATCTAATAATAAAACTAACCTATAACTATCCAGTTAAAAAGTGGACTGTGGAAATCAATTAATAATTATCTGTTAATAGGTTATAAATATTTTAAAATGATGATCAGTAACAAAATAAACATAAATAAGAGATTGTTAGCCCATTAGTAAGACATCCACTAGATGGATTGACTAGTTATCTAAGGATTAGCAGCTGCTAGATATTTGTCTATTCATCAGACTAGGCTAGTGTAGTGGTTAGGGTCCAAAAGATGGGCTACTACACTATGATTTGATGATTATATTTATCTATTTATCATACTAGGCCAATGCAGTAGTTGGGATCCACAAGATGGGCCACTGTATTATGTTGTTGATATTATTGTCTATTTATGAGACTAGGCCAGTGCAATAGTCGGAGTCCATAAGATAGGCCACTACACTAAGGCTAGTATGGAACTTGAGCTCCAAAATATAATACCACTACATAGTTTGATTTCCCTCTTAGTCTAGTGTCTAAAGTGTAGTCTACCTAGTCAGGCCTACTTAATAAATTAAATATTTTACCTGATGATAGATAATAATAATAATGTCTGAATTAAAGATAATTTAAAAAAGGGTTAAATTTAGATAATTAAATGATTAGACTGGGTAATAAAATAATATTATTTTTCCATAAGGGTTATATGTATTGCTTTTATGCATCTATAGCATGTCTAATCATCTATGTGCTTCCTATGACATGTTTTTATGATTTCAAATTCACCATTGAGTTTCAGACTCAGTGTACTAGTGTTTTGGTGTGCATGTAATAGCAAGTAATGGTCCAGCCTCGGGTTTTGTGTAGTGTAGTAGTAGAGACATTGAAGGGTATGAGATTTGGTATTTTAATGGTTTTAATAGGCTCTCATGTATATACTATAGGTCATGGGTTTAGCTAGCTTAGGAGCTGCTATAAGTGAGACTAGTGATGTTTAAACAAGGCCTTTTATTTCCATGTTTAATATCTATCTGATTATGATGTTTTGGGCCTGAGGGCCCATGTGATGATTGAATGTTTGTGATCAATATAATGATGATAGTGGAGGACTAGAAGGGTCCAGAGGGTGACAGGAGATGTGATTGAGGTTTTAGAAGTGTTTTTCATAGGTAAAAATTTTAGAATGTCACCCGGGTAGTTGTTGTGTTGCCCGAATTTCTATAAAATATATAATGGACTGTTAGATGAATTTTTAGGTCAAATATATCCTATACAGTGATGTCTAAGTGATAGATAGAGGAGCTAGATAACATCTGTCTAGATAATAAATAATATGTAAGTGCTAAATGAATGCAGGACTGGAGCAATTTCATGATGGGTGACCTTGTGGGAAATGCATCCCCTATTAGGTTTCTTTAGGAATCTAGTAGGGGGTGTCACATTGGGTGGTATTAGAGCATAGGTTAAATATTCCTAAGCATTTTACATGAGTGCCAGTGTCTAGGAATTGATTATTCATAAATGTTACACTACAATGAGGCTGATAGGTTCTATTTCTTTATAGTTAATCAAGATGAGTGATAGAACACTAGAAGAATAAGCAAAAGAAGTAGTCAATTATGCTCCTACGACTATATAGAGAGTAGGTAGTGCAACCACACCTATGTTTAGTGATGTTGCATGCTAGCCATAACCTTAGACATATCCATAGACCTAGGCATCTCTAATATTATTACAATAGATAGTGGATTTGCTTAGACATACCACAACAATAGTACCTCCTCCACCAGCTCTAGTTCCTCCACCTCTACCCCTAGTTGCATTATAGAAGACATACCTAGAGAGAGTAAAAAAAATAGGGGCTATAGACTTCCTAGGATCTAAAAGAGATTATGCAGCAAAAACAAAATACTAGCTAGAGAGGACATTAAGGATATTGGAATAGCTAGAGTGTATAGAGGAAGAGAGTCTGAAGTGTACCACTTCTCTTCTATAGAAAGAGGCATTCTATTGGTGGGACAATATTAGGAAGAGGAAGTCACTAGCAGACCTGACTTAGGAGTTCTTCCAGAAAGAGTTTAGAAAGAGATATATACCTGACTCATATAAAGATAAGAAGAGACATGAGTTCTTTGAGCTTAAATAGGGTAGAAGATTAACACCTAAGTATGCGAAGGACTTTGCCAAACTCAATAGGTATATAGAGAAATTTATTCTTACTGGGGAAGAAAAATGCAAAAGATTTGAAAAAGGCCTAAATGTAGAGTTAAGAATGCAAATATCCAGTACACAAATCAGAGATTTCTCAACTTCGATATCAGCTGCATATGATATGGAGGAAATGGTGGAAGAGAAGAGAGAGATCTTCTAGAGAAAGAGACAGTTCACTACAAGGCAATCTAGTTCAACCTTAAGTGCTAGTAAAAGTTAGAGAGAAACTCAGTCACAACTACAGTATCAGAGACATAGACCACTTCAACCATAGAGATTTGGGCAAGCTTCAGTATCTAGGCCTAGACCACCCTAGCCAACTACTAGTGCTCTAGTAATAGGGGCAAGAAATAATCCCCAACCTATGGCACATGTAATAAAGGACATTTTGATTAGTGTAGATAGGCTAGGATAGAGGGATGTTTTATTTATGGGTACAAAAACCATTATAAAAGGGAGTGTCTTTAGAGATAGATAAAGGGTGCCCATAACCTATCATTAGCAGCACCTCAAAGTAGGGTGCAGAGATAGACTAGAGGTGAATAGCCTAGTAGTAGTAGTCAGGGGACAAGGTCAGAAGCCCATGCATCAGCTAGACAGTATGTAATCAGGGTTAGTGAAGAAGTAGAATCTCTATATGTCATTATTGGTACTTTTTATTTATTTGATGTTCCAGTTTTGGCATTAATAGATCCATGATATACTCATTCTTATATATGCACTACATAAGCACATGATAGAGGACTAGAATTAGAACATGTAGGCCTAGGTATTCAAGTTAATAATCCTATTGGACAGAGTGTGACTATGAATAAAGTATATAGACACTGTCCATTGGTGATTCATGAAAAATTATTTCCTATTGATCTAATTGAACTACTATTCCATGAATTTGATGTTATTATGAGAACGGATTGGTTATCTAAACATCAGGCTGTAGTTGATTGTAAACATAAGAAACTAACACTCTAGACTATAGAGGAATAGGAAGTGACAGTTATAGGTGAGAGAAGTTTTTTAAATAATCTTATATTAGTTGTTGCAGCAAGAAGACTCATTCGTAAAGGTTGTAAGGCATAGCTAGACTATGTCATCGATAATAATACTTCCATACCTAGTCTTGAATAAATTCTAATAGTTTCTAAATTTCCTAATATGCTTCCTGATAAGTTACCAAGATTACCTCCACAGAAGAAACTTGACTTTGAAATTGAACTATATCTAGGTACTTCTTCTGTATCCATTACTCCCTATAGAATGGTACCTACTGAGTTGAAGGAACTAAAGGTGCAATTGCAAGATTTATTAGATAAAGGTTTCATCAGACCTAGTATTTCACCCTAGGGAGTCCCCGTGCTCATTGTAAAGAAGAAAGATGGGCCGCTCTAGTTGTATATTGATTATAGGCAATTAAATAATGTGACAGTGAAAAATAAATACTGTCTGCCTAGAATTGATGATCTTTCTTATCAGCTTCGAGCTACTGGTATCTTTCCCAAGATAGATTTGAGGTCAGGGTACTATCAATTGAGGATTAAAGAGGTGAATATTCCTAAAACTACTTTCAAGAGTAGATACAAGCATTATGAGTTCCTAGTGATGCCATTTAGACTCACTAATACCCCAGTAGCTTTTATGGACCTAATGAACAAGGTGTTTCAACCATACCTTGATTAGTTTATGGTAGTGTTCATTAATGATATTCTAGTGTATTCCAAGACTAGAGAAGATGTGGCTAGATGTCTAACATGTCAATAGGTAAAAGCTAAACACCAAGTTCCTTCTAGATTGCTACATCCTATAGTAATACTAGAAAGGAAGTGGGGAAAAGGTTACAATGGATTTGTAATGGGACTACCTATGAAGTGATGTTGTGTGGGTAATTATAGATAGACTAATAGATAGCACATTTTATCCCTGTCAGAATGGATTATTCCTTGGAGAAACTGGCAAAACTGTATATAAATGAGATTGTGAGACTCCATGGTATGTTAATGGCTATTATTTTTGACAAAGACCCTAACTTTAGTTCCAAGCTTTGATAAAAGTTACATGATGATTTAGGTACCAAATTAACCTACAATAATGCTTTCCACCTTCAGACAATTGAACTGTCAGAGAGGGTGATATAGGTGTTAGAGGATATGTTGTGCAGCTATGCTATTGAGTTTAAAGGTAGCTGGGAGTAGTACTTACCCTCAACTGAATTTGCATACAATAATAGTTATCAAGGCAATTTGGGCATGGCACCATATGAGGCAATATATGGCAGAAGGTATAGAACTCCTCTATGAGGGAAAGAGATTGTTGAAAGTAGAACTATGGATATTGATCTAATTAAGGATACAGAGGATAAAGTCAAGATTATCAGAGAAAGATTGAAAGCTACCATTGATAGGCAAAAGTCATATGCTGACTTAAAAAGGAGAAACATTGAATATGAAGTGGGTGAAAAGGTGTTTCTAAAAGTATCACCATGGAATAAGGTACTCAAGTTTGGTAAAAAGGGGAAACTTAGCCCTAGATTCATTGACCCTTATGAATTCAAAGAAAGGGTAAAACCATTAGCATACAGGCTAGCTTTGCCACTTGAGTTACAATAGATCCATGATGTGTTCCATGTCTCAATGATTAGGCAATATAGATTAGATTCTTCACATGCTATCTCAGTAAAAGAGATTAAACTTTAGCTAGATCTGAGCTATTAAGAGGAACCAGTATAGATCATAGATAAAGAAGTTAAGCAATTAAGAAATAAAGCTATACCACTGGTCAAAGTGTTATGGAAATATCACAACACGGAAGAGGCTACATGGGAAATTAAGGAGCAGATGAAAGCTCAATACCTAAATTTATTTACACAAACCAATTTTAAGGATGAAATTTCTTAAGAGGGGAAGTATTGTAACACTTGTAAGTTAAGGATTCGTGAATAGTACTATCGATGCTTGAAAAGTGTGCCTAAAGTGTTGGACCACCTTCATGCCCGAGAAGGGGCATACAGGTCATGAAACTTTGACTAGCCATAAAATGATGAAAATGACTTAATTTTGAAATTTAACAGAACTAATAAATTATTTTAGGCTAAAATCTAGTTGGTCATAGGCTCAAATGGACTCGAGTCGAGAATAACCTAGGACATGCCTGGATAGACCTAAAAATGTCATACCCTAAAGGTTAAAAATTCCCATGAGACAATTGGGGAAAGAATTCTAATTTTTTGAGGTCGTTCAGTAATTTTTTAGAAATTTTCAATTTTCCCAATTTTTGAGGAATTAATTAACTGACTTGCCAATAGAATTTTGTTGTGACATTTTATGAAGCCCTAAATAGGCTTAATTGGAATAAATGCAATGATTTTTGGAGGTTTGAATGAATTTTAAAGATTTCCTAAAGTTTCAGTCGAAACCAAGCATTTTTGAGATGCTCAAGTGACGTGTCACGACCTAAGCCATCCCAGCCCCATTATATAAATACTACTTGGCCACATGTCCATCAACTTGGCCAAACCACTCCACCTCACTTTTCTTCCTTATTTTCTGCTCTCCCTTTCTCGACACCACTCTCATCGAAATTCCTCCATTTTTACCACTAATAGCCATAAATTCCATCCCATTCTCCTACTAAAAATCACTTTAAGTAATTAGGAAGTAATTCTTAAAGGCTTGGGACACCATTGGTACTCATAGAAATTAAGAAAATTCATTCTAGTTTAAGTGTACATAAAGTGTGGCAAGGAATTTAAAACTTAGTGTAAGTAGTTCCTTTGACTTTTTATTTTATTTCTAAAGGGGATTCCATCATTCTTAAACCACCCATATTCATAGATTTTCAATTAGAGGCATATAGAATTTTTTATGAATTTTTTAAGTGAAATGGGTGTGTATGTAGGCCATGGAGGAAAAGGTGTACAACAAGGGAAATAAAGTTTCTTTGGTGTAGGAAAGGCTTTAAAAGTAATATAGGTATGTGAATTTGATTGAATAAAGGCATGTTATAATGAGTTTGTTTTGTAAATTACCATGAATTCACATATGGAAGTTTTAGTTTAAGCATAAATTATATGGGAATCATAGATATAAGCTTAGTGTGATGGTGGTTATGCATGAATTTAATGGTTTGTATGTTGAATTGGGAAGAAAAAATAGGTGTAAGGTTATGATCTTATTTTGGTTAAGAGGTATAGCCTTGTAGCATGGCATAGGGTTAGTGGATATGTCATATGTATATAGTGGATGTTATGGTATATGGAGTGTGTGACATGGGAAAAAATAAGAGGCATATGTAATTAATGAGAATATGCATGAAAATGAATAATAAATGGTATGGCCGAGAGGTATTTTGAGGTACCTTAGTATGTAAACTATGTTTAATGCATGTATGTATGCATAATTGATAGGAAAATAGTATGGTTGGCATGGAAATAGATGTGTATATAGTGAATTTGATGAGAAAATGCATGGATGTGCATGAACATGATATAGTTGACGGCTGTGTGTGTTCGTGTCTTGGCATTACTAGTGGATAAGTTATGTATGCATGTGTGTGCATGCTAGAATTATGGTAAATGACATGTATGTGTGATGAAATATGGGAAAATGTATGGGTATGATTAGGGACAAGCTATGTCTGAGAGGTATGTATGCATAAATGGTGTTTGGTATGAGATGTTCATGATTGGCATGATATTTTAAGCATGTGATGTATGGCATAGAATTGGCATCAGATATGTGAAACTATGCATAGAAACATGGCATGTGTTATGAAAAATTAATGTAAGAAAAAAGGGTTAAGAAATGGCTTGAAAATAGGCTTGGAAAGCATGACTAAAAATGACCTATAATGTGACTTATAATAATATGAAATGGACATGAATTGTGGTCAACTTGTGTATTTGATTTTAATGGCAATGTGAGCCGTTATTGTTACCTTATTGAGGTACATGGAATAAAGGTATTTATGGCCTAGAATGGCATGATAATGTGACTTGAATTGGCATGGGAAAATGCCTTGAACACAATGGAAAATAGCCCGTAATAATGTACTAGAAAAAGTAGAAATAACCCATAATTGTCCTATAAATTGTGTGTGAGAATGCCATATAATGTGACCCATAGTGGACATATAATAGGGCTTGGATTATAATATAGAGCTAAGCCAAAAAGGGACTTGTAAATGCCTAAGTAAAGGACTTAAAATAACTCTCTTAAAAAATGGACCTATAACTGTCCGGCTAAAAAGTGGACTATGGAAATTAATTAATAATTGTCTATTAATATGTTATAAATATTTAAAAATGATCATTAGTAATGAAATAAACATAAATAAGAGACTTTTGGCCCATTAATTAGACACCTACTGGATGAGTTGACCAGTCAACTAAGGATTAGCAGCTGCTAGATATTTGTCTGTTCATCAGACTATGCTAGTGTAGTGGTCGGGGTCAAAGAGATGGGCCACTGCATTATGATTTGATGATTATATTTGTCTATTTATTAGACTAGGCTAGTGTAGCAGCTAGGGTCCACAAGATGGCCTACTGCACAATGTTGTTGATTTTATTATATGTTTATTAGACTAGGTCGGTGTAGCAGTCAGGGTCTACAAGATGGGCCATTGAACAAGGGTTAGTGTGGAGCCTGAGGTCCAAAATGCAGGGCCATTGCACAGTTTGATTTCCCTCTTTGTCCAGTGTCTTAAATGTAGTTTATCTAGTTGGGCCTACTTAATAAATTAGGTATTTTGCCTTATGAGAGATAATAATAATGCCTAAATTAAAGACAGTTTAGAAAAGTTTAAATTTAGATAATTAAATGGTCAGATTGAGTAATAAAATAATATTATTTTGCCACATGGGTTATATGTATTGCTTTCATGCATCCATATCATGTCTGATCATCTAGGTGCTTGCTATGACATGTTTTTATGATTTCAAATTCACCACTAAGTTTCATACTCAGTGAACTAGTGTTTTGGTGTGCATGTAACAACAAGTAATAGTCCAACCTTAGGTTTTGTGTAGTGTAGTAGTAAAGACATTGAAGGGTATGAGATTTGGTATTTTAATTATTTTAGTACGCTCTCATGTAAATACTATAGGTTATAGGTTCAGGTAGCTTAAGAGCTATTATAAGTGAGACCAATAATGTATAAATAGGGCTTTTTATTTGCATGTTTAATATCTATCTGATTTTGATGTTTTGGGCCTGAGGCCTTGTGTGATGATTAAATGTCTATGATTGATATAATGATGATAGTGGAGGATTAGAAGGGTTCAAAGGGTGATAAGAGATGTAATTGGGGTTTTTATAAGTGTTTTCCATATGTCAAAATTTCATAATGTCACTTGGGTAGCTGTTGTGCAGCCCGAATTTCTATAAACTCTATAATAGATGTCTAAGTGATATATA
>CANXYI010638551.1:0-28249 GCA_948208565.1 Hura crepitans
AAAAGGCATTACCTTATAGTAATAGGGTCCTCATTCTATTATGAAGGTTGTTTTGCACTTGTCTATCACTTTTAAATGGGTCCAGTTATACCTTAAAAATCCATTAATAAAGGAGTATGTAGCTACCAGGGTTGCACTGTCTACCATTACATCTATATCTAGTAAAGGGAAGTTATCTTTGGGGTATGAACTATTTAGGTATTAATAATCCACACACATTCTAACCCTTCTATCCTTCTTTGGCACAAGAACAATGTTACCTAGCGAAGTTAGAAAAACTATCTCCTCAATGAATTTAGCCTTGAGTAACTAAATAACATATTATTTAACCCTATCAACTGATCCTATTCTCGTTCTTCAAAGCTTTTAGTGAACTAGAGTGATGTGATCATAGGTTGGGATAGCATGTTTAGCTATATCTTAATCAATCCTAGGCATGCCTTCAAAACTCTAGGCAAAGATCTTTTAATATCTTTTAAGTAATCTCTCAAACTTTTCCCTCTCTTTGCCAATTGTATCATAGGTGATTAATATGTTTTTAGGATGTTCATTTGTACCAAGATTGAACAGATTAGTTTTAATGCAATTAATGTCAAAGATGCTCATGTAATGATCATTTATATACATGCTACCATCAGGAAAAACATCACACAAATAAGCAAACTCTTTGTTCATTTTATTGGAAAAGAAATTGTTCACCTCAAAGAGGATAGAAAGATACATTTGATTAAGAAATAAATCACTATCTAAATTAGACACATCTTTAGTGGGAGCTGAGTAGATTTCTACAATGGCTGTAGCGATTGGGAAAACTTCTTTTGCCCACTTAATCTATTTCAAGTCACTCAATTACCACACTATGACATTAACAAAGATCTCAAAACCATGCTTGAAATGTTCATCAACTATTGCAAGTTCAGAATTCCCATCATACTTTTTTTCTACCCCATAAAGTAGTCTTTAAGATAGTTCCGCTTTCTCAAATTGTTCCCCATGCTTGGGTCATATCCTAACCCTTTTGTATCTTTCTAGGTTTTGAGCTACAGAGGCTCAGTTATCCCTTAAAGATTGTTTCCTAAACTAGCACTTGGAAAGAAGTTCATGTTCTTCATGATTTTAGACATTGTGAGGTCTACATAATCTTTATATATTCCACCAACATGAAACCAATTAAATGGTTAGTTTGTAATGGCAAATATGGATACTATAGGATCTATCTTAACTTTAATTGTGAGAATGTTTCCTTCATAAGGGAATTTGATCATTTGATGCAACATAGGGGGGACTCCTCTAAGCTTGTGAAACCAAGGTCTTCCTAGTAAAACTAAAAATATAGCTGAGATGTCAATGACAATAAATTCTACATCATTAATAATAGGCCCCACTTTTACTATAACAATGAAAGAACCTTTTGTTTACCTTCTTGTGTCATCATATGCCTTGATAGTAATACTAGAGGGCACTAAATCTTCTTTCTTTATTCCTAATCCCACCAAGATCTTAACTAGACAGATGCATATGAAGAACCATTATCCACCCTGGTGAATTTGGTCTTCTTCCCATTCATCTCATCCTTAATAAAGAGAGGCTAGTTGTGTTAACTTATTTCTAGGGGCAAGTCTTGATCAAAAAAAGTTATTAGTCCAGTCTTGCCAATCTTCATTACTTAGATGAGCTTTTTAGGAGTAGTGGTGGTAGACACGACCACTTGCCCAAGGGCCTCAACTATCTTCTACTTGTTGGCTTGAGATAAGTAGATCCTAAATACTAATATAAACTTATGATTTCTTTAACTGCTTGAGGACCTCATCATTTTCTTCCTCTTTGGTTTTAGGTTCTTTTTTGAGTAGGATCTAATCATTGTTCTCTACCTTTTCCACTATTTCTCCTTCAACCCTTACTAGTTCTCTCTTTCCCTCTTTGGGATCTTCATTAGAGGATTAATCGTGGAAATTTTTGGTCTCCCTAAGTTTACTATTGCTTTTGTAGTCCTTAAAATTGGTTACACGAATAGCTTCACTCTTTATCATCCCCTCATTAATCTCTTGGTTGGATCCATAGATATCATTTAAAATGTACTCTTTTGGTAATCCCTACTTGAGAAGGCAAGAATTTTGATGTTTAGGAAGTGGGTTAGAATTGGTTTATGAGTCAGGTAATTGTTTTGAAACGATAAGATCTTGAATAGCCTTTCAGAGAAGCTTGCAGTTATCAGTGAGATAGCCTATCCTTTGGTAATAGGCACATTATTAGTCATGCCTATGGTTATGAGGCAATGGACCATTTAGTGGTTGTGGTATAAGTGGCTGCAACTTCCCTTCTTCTATAAGTTTCTTTAAGCACTAGTATAATGACTTGCCTACATGTACATCTGCTATCTTGGCAATGCCCCAAGCATTGTTATTTGAGAAATTATGATTGCTTGATCTCTTGGCCCCTTTATTCTAATAAGCTACCTCTAAATCAATGACAATGTCTTTTAGTTGCTCCCAAGTTATAATACCTTTAGCTATAAGCCTGCTGTTGATATAGCTATTGGCGTTCCTGATGAACATCTTGATCTGATCAATGTCTTTAGGCTTATTTCTCGTCTTCAATATCTTAGCCCTCTACCTTTCTAAATAGTTTGAAAAGGTTTCATTAGGCTTTTGCTTTATGAGCTCTAATTCTTTTAGGATCACTTAAAAAATGGAATTATTGGAGTATTGCTAGCTAAATACCTGAGCTAATTTTTTGAATCTTCTTCGACCCTTTTCTCTTGCTAATGGTACCAATCTAAAACCTGTCTCATGAGAGACATATAGAACAAGCTTATAATTTGTTCCTTAGATAAGTTAGTGGCCCTCATATCAATAACATATTGCTTTAAGTGGGTTTTAGGGTCAATTATACCATTAAACTTGCTTAAGTCAGGCATCTTGAACTTATAGAGCATGGATCAATTAGGCCTCAGAATTATATCATTTAGGTTAATATCTTTGCCTTCATTAACTAACCTAGCCATGGGTTCCATTTTCTCATTCAATTTCTTGATTTTTTATGATCGACTACTTTAGGTGAAGGAACCTTATTGCAAGATTTCATGACTAGGGATTTCATTGTTCGAGAGCTGACCATCATTTTCTCTTACTACCCTTTTACCTTTATTAGTGGCTTAAGTTTGGTACATTTCCTTATGTACCCTAGACATAGCATTAGTGAAAATTATATCATCCTTTTCTCTATCTCACCTATGCCCTTTATCAGCATGGATTTGGTAATTAACTCATCGGTAGACATGGTTTCCCTTTTTGGTTGAAATGGTGGTGGATTACTAGTTCTGCTGAGGCACTTGCCTACTCTCTTTTACTAAAAAGTGAATGAGGGATCAATGATGGCTGCTAAAATAATGGGTTAGGAATGATGTATGATAAAAATATTTATAATACAAGGTACAAATGATGCATGTAATGTATGTTCGTGATGCAATATAGAGAAACACATATAAGAAACCTTCCAACCATATTACTCCTACACACATGGTAAATTCATTCCTTTCCTATGTGTGATTACTTAAGCATCATCAAAGGATGCATAGGTTTGATTATAGGCTTCATTAGGCCTAATCAATCTCTCGTATTTAAAATACATGTAAGAGCAATGGCCTAAAACATTTTATTTTAATTTGATGTTAAATTAGGCTAGGTCCATCCCAAATAAAAGGCCTAATGTACTTGAGCCCACTTTGAACAATGTTAAATGCAATAGGCCTATGTAGCAATCATAATGAAAGTCACAGTCACTTAGGGTCATGTAACCTAGAGGAAGTTGCTAAGCTTAACTACATAGGCTCACATCTATAGTCAAAAGGCTTATAGCTCCAAAAAATAGAGGTCCCTCCTAATTAGTCATTCCAATTAAGGATAAAAGCAATTGGTTAGTTCACTATTTCATATACCAAAAGGTATGAGGCTATTGAGTGATGGATATGCTAGCAATTCCCCATTTTTGAAAGACAAATGTGTTCATGGTTCATAACACCATCCAATGTAAAAGGGAAATAATTTATATAGAGTGCGATGCATAGGACTGATAAAAATAAGAATATTAAATGGTATATTATTTGGGCACTTCCAGATTTAAGTTCTTAGTCCCTAGCGAAGTGGCCACTATAGATTTATTGTATTTTATTAGGGATGAGAACAATTAGTTTTTGGAGTTGCCATATGGCTCCACCCTAGGACAATTGATCTTTTGCCCACAAAAGGTTTGTAATCAGATCTTATTTACCTTCTTTTATATTTTAACATTTATAAATCCCTTATTATGCAAGCATGCATTATAATTAAAGCATTTATGTCACCTTTTTATGTAGAAAAAGTAAATTACAATATTTAAAGCATACAATAATCATAATGATATATTGCACATCTAGAAATCGAGTCATTCATTAATTATGGTGTGACCTAACTACTACTTGTAAATCCATTCAAATTGGCAGTAATTGCCTAACTCTTATCTCTAGGAGATTGGCCTTTGTGAAAACACATTTTTTAGTGACTTTTGATTAAGGAAAACTTAAAACCATTTTATTAATAAGACACTAATTAATTATGTAGAAAACCATTTGATGTGAGGTTAGACTGTTTTGTGTAAAACTAGTTGTTAAACTACTTATTACAATTTAGAATAAGCAAAATGGTTAAAAAAGTATGAAAACAAATAAGATAGTACAAATCATGTAATAGGTCTTACCTATGCATTGTCAAGTCCGTGTAAACTCGATATGGCTTCAGTTTGTGTCTAATTGGACTACTGTATGTAAGGGTTATTATGTCCATCCAGACCTCTTATTCTTATAGAATGGTTACTTGCACATAACTCGAAGAATAGGTCAGGAACAACGTATGATGGTCTATGATGACGTAAAGAAAGGATAAAATTATTCAACTTGAATATGAATAAATCATGATGCATGTCTATGAATCATTACTAGAAAAGTATGAACTTGTTGACCATAGGTAACATACAAGTGTATAAATTGAGATTCTGCACCTATGTCTGCATGGATTACATAGCAAGATAGCATAAACACATATAAGATATGACTATCCATACGAACTATGTTCCTTGTGAAAGGGAGTTTGTGTGGACTAAAAAATAGTTTCAACATACCATTGACATTTATATAATAGCCATGTGATGTCACAATATAAACAATATTAATATGACAAATTCGATGCATGGTAGAAAAGAGTCAAAACAAAACAACATTATGCAATCGTTTATGCGAATAATAGGTTTCACATGTATCAACATAATTAATCCGCGTGGATGTGAGCATGCCTCGAGTTATGTCGGTGTGATTAAGATCAAAATCACTGAACATTCAAAACATTTTCATGGTCCTCTATAAATAATGAGTTAGTGCAAATCAAAGACCTACTCCTTTGATCAATGTGGGGATTCACATTGAGTTACGTCACTTATGATTAATAATGGGAGATTATAAGCCTACATAAAATACTATAAATGTGTAGTTATGAGCAGTAAAATGCCTCTGATCTTATCTTATAAAGAAACTCTTAAGCAATAATAGAAGAATCTAGGGTTTTTTTAGTATGGGTTGAAGACTAGTAGTGTAAATCCTCATAGGAGTCCTCTCCTGAACTCCTAAATACCAAGGTTTTTGGCTTTTCCAATTGCCTCCTTTATTCAAATACCTAAGAGGGGGTATTTGTAGATTTAAAGGAAGGCTTTCCCATCTAGAAGGAGTTAGAATCCTCTTAGGATTAGGAAACACAATATGAATAGGAAATTCATGCTTCTAAAAGCTCTGACATTGACAAGTCCATGTGGAGTTAGATTACTTAGGTCTTAAGCTGTCGATTTTCTTGGTAGTCTATAGGCTTTGGGCTAGGTCATGGGCCAACTTCGATTTGTCTAGGCAGACCATAAACCTTAGGCTTGATAGAGTCTAGGTTGGCTGGTACAACCCTAGTGGCATTATGTTTAAATGGACCAATGCCATGTTAGTCTTTATAGACTAGGTTTCTTAAGTGGTTGGTATTGTTGCTTTAGAGCCTGTCTCTAGTTATCATCATAGGCCCAAAGGGGTAGGCCATCTAAAATAAGCACCTAAGTAGTTTAGCAGCTTTTTGTCTCCCTAGCTGACCAGTAAACTTATCCAAGCTAAGTTGCATACATTTATGTGCTATCACCATTCTAAATTATGTTTCACCTAATTAAAAGTAACTTTAAAGAATTTAACAAGCCTTTTGGCCAGCAAATGACCAAAAGGGGTAACTAAAGCCATTTTATCATAGTATTATATTTTACAAATCTCAATCACAATCAAATACCATGCTCTTATGCCATCAAGATCGCACAAAGTACTTTACCTTGCCTTTTTATTTTGAGAATACCTATAACATTTCTCATCTCATATTAAGCCTTTTGGTGACTATGGCTATTATCGCCATTTTATAATTCCATTATCCTTTTGTTTGGTATTTCAAATACATGTATCATATAGCAACTTATTCTTCTCATCATTCATCAATAATAATACTTGCATGGTTAAATACATTGCTATGGCCATAACAAACATCCATACACATTAATCTTATGTTGAATACTTGTTACTACCATATATAATTCATATTGTATACATAGTTTATTATATACATCAAGGGTTGAACATTATATCACTTTCTCATCACTTAGTCATTTTCAATCCATTTTTCTAAACTTTATATTTTGTCAACGCATCTATTATAAACAATCAACACATATTTACATGGTATGGCTAACTCTATTTATATTTATACTATGTCATCTACACATATTACCCATACATGTTATCGATTATTCTACGCTATGCTCGTAATCTCGATATATTAAATTATCTCCTCATATAACATACTATACCTATTTGCCAATTATGGATGCACCGGTTTATTACCAAAACTTAATACAATATGATAAAAAAAATTCATGACCACCAACTACATAATCATTCCATGATCATACATATTTAGTTAATTTTATTTCTTCTCATCTACACATACTCCTTTGTAAATAATGAACTTAGCATATTACATAGCTCAAGCTAAATAAAAATTCATTACTTATATATGTGCACATATATGCGCCCTTTGATCTCATAGTACTATTTATATCCATTTGTCATATTACATTTATCATATTTTACATAATCATCAAAACAATAATCACTTAGTTTATTTTACATAGAATCATCATCCTTTAAAAATACTAGCTTTATTTATCTTTCAATTCTTCATAACATTATTTCTTTTCAATACATTCTATTGTAGCACAATATGAATGTATTACAAACAACATCACTTACTTGTTTCATGGCATGCCACACACACACACACACACACACACACACACACATATATATATATATATCATGGCATAGTACTCACACTCAAATTATTTTGGCTCTTAAAATCATCTTAATAAGTATAAACCATTATTGTGTAATCATACTTTTATCATAAAAACATTAACAAGTTACTTTTTATGTTATTCAACCATTATCACACACTTAACATATGTACTATTATATATATATTCCTACACTTACATGCTAATCTCATATCAAAACTTACTTTTTTATGACATAATTCATTATTTCAAATGTCTTCAAATAATCATTTCAGTGTCATATCTCAATTACATACTTCATTAAAAATTTATTTCATATTTTGTTTAAGTATTATCATAAACTTACATATTTTGTTCAAGCAGTAACATAAACATACACATATGCTATCATGCTCACACACACTGTCACCACATTATTCATATAGCCTCTTTTAAGCTAAATAATTTCTTAACCTACTTAATCTTAATGTAACACCATATAAAGTCAACATCTTAATTCACTAATGCAATTATACACAATAAAACCATCTGGCTATATTAGCAATTTAAAGCTATATTTTTTTTCATACTTTGCTTGTCAAACATATGCATTAACAAGCATATATTACCATTATAGTCGCATACCTATATGTCATATTAAGTCTTAACACATTAAAACCTCCTAGAGAGACATTTGGCTAAGCCTTGGCACATAAATTATGAGATACAATTTATTAATTCCAATATCAACACACACATACACCCTCAATATCTCATTACACTAAATATAAACATGTTACACCATTACACACACATATGCAACCTTAAGTCCATAACCACACCAAAAATCACTTTGCACACCATTTGGCCATAACATGTTAAGCATACCTTATTATCCATTTCACATTATACATACTCAATTCAACTATATTGCTATCACAAATTATCATTATATACCAAATTACATCATTTACATATATAAACTCTAATTTCTATCACACACATAATCAATTTATGTTTATGTTTCATAGAAATACATATATTAGGTTGATAACACTTACCATTTTGGTGTCAAATTACACTAATTAGTCACCTCAAGATTCCTCTTCACACTACTGCATCAAACACTCTATTTTCTAAAGATACATACAAGGTATTCACAATAAAAAAATCAGTAATAAATCACATGGACATCTAAATTCAAATTCAATATTAAAATCTTATTCTTAGGCTCCAATGGAACATTAAAAAAAATAAAAAGCTCTAAAGAAACTCACCATTGCAAATTTTGATCACTATTTACCATGGCATCCATACAGAAAAATCTCCCATTTAAACCATGTTTTCTTACCATTAAAGGTGCTATTAAGGTATAGAGGTGTAAATTTAAGGTTACGAGAGAAAATTAAAGCTTTGATTAAATTGTCATAGAGAAAAGAATAGAGGAGGAAGTAAAAATAGTGGTTTTAGCTCCTAGAAGGAAGGAGATATTAGATTTTTCTATTGTCCTAAGCTCTATAATAGCCCTTATACACTCCTCAGATCAAGGACTAGGATTAACTCACTTAAAATCCAAGGGTCCATATTTATTTGGCCCAAAAGTTCTATTTTTAAAATAAAAATGATTTCTCTTTAACCTTCCACCAATTGTCATATTTTTAATGTCCAATAAATCAACTTGTATCAATACTTAAAGGCCTAAAAAAATTCATGGTCAAAAATTGAGAAATCTTATTAAAATAGTTACTTTTATCTTTACCCGATTTGATAAAACACTTCCCTATGTTCAAAAATTCCAATATGTATACCATCATAATCTTTAGAATAGTTAAACCACTAGATGTGGAAATTCTTGGTCCATCCGAGCACATTTAAAAATATTTTATGCCTTAGCTTTAGTTGTCACTATTTATAGTACATTGCCATAAAAACTTAACTTTTATTTTTAACCTCTTTAATGAGTTTATTTCCTCTCTAAACTTTATACAAAAATTTATAACTAATGCTATCATTATGCAATATTAGTATGTTTCAAGTCCTAGGAGGAGGTACTATTCACGTACAAGCTTGTTATCATTTGTTTTCAATTCGAATGTTTTCATTTCATCACCAAACTATAAACATAGATTATTTAACTCATAAACTCTTGATTAATAGGGTTAAAAACCCTATTCCAATGATTTAAATTAATGTTCAAGACTTTATGTTTACTATTCATAACCTTATTTGTTATCACTCATTAGATCTCTAAACATGCTTATTTTCATACCAAATTTTATGCACAACCTACTTATAACAAAATATATTGATAAGTCAAAAAATCTTAATCATTTCTCAAAAGTCACTCTTTATAACCATGGGTGTCATTCTCCATAATACCGAGATTTTTAGGTGTTACAAACAAATTTTTAATTTAAAGAGTGGACATTTTTTATTTTTGCTTTTATTGCAAATAGATTTTCATAGCTATTGTATGTACTTTAAAAGAGGATTATAGTGTGAATGAAAAGGGAAATCTTAGTTTGGATTAGCAAACCAGAGTGGAGGAATGTTGAGATACTAGGGACAACGGGATGAATGAAGCTACTTGTTACTCAAATAAGGTTTGGTACAATTACAAGAAAGGGAGTTAAAGACTAATGGTAGAGAATTAAAGAAAAGTTGGACATCAAATGAATTGGTGATGTAGTTAGCTACTGTGGATTTGGTGACAGTTAAGATTTTTTATTCCTTTTTCTTTGTTATGATTTTCTAGAATTTTAAACAGTTATTATGATTAGTGTATTGATGTAGTGTATACAGTGTTAATTTTTGTTTACTAAAAATGGTGGCTTAAAGCAGTATAGTGCAACAAAAGCTACTATAGTGGAAAATGAATTTGGGCAAGTAAGCATTAATCTCTATTATGTTTCATTATAGTACAAGATTAAGGTGAAAATAATTGATATATGAGGAAAGATTTTGTATGGAAAGTGATAAAAGTGATTAAATATTCTTATATGTGTAATGAGTATTTTGGGAAGAAATAAAGCTGAACAAGGATATATATTCCAGGCTTAGTTTTGTTAGAAACATTGTTTGCATGTATATTTTATGTAAAAGCTTACAAATTGGCAAAACTAATGAGTAGTAGATAAGTGCATGTTAATTATAAATGGTGAATGAATATAGGCACATGTGTTTAGTTGTCAATATAAATTCAAAGTAAAATTTTAGTGTGTGCATATGTCGGACCAAGTATGTGTATCCAAATAAAAGTGAAATTATGGGTGCCTAGTGTATGTATTATTGCATGGCATGAATTTTGGTTGGCTTTATTTTTAGGAAAAGGGCCTAAACTGTTGTAAATTTTTTATTACTATGTAAGTGTGTAATTGAAGTTTATTATGACACACCTCATCCCACCTAATCAGTGGATCCAAATGAGGAGTAGCACATAAACTAATATCTAAACTTTCATATGAAAAAGCATTATAAACTAAAACCCTTTTTGAAAAACTTATATTATCTTAGAAATGTGAATTAGCAAAAACCAAATCAATGGTATAATATTAAGGGCTTTCATGTTAGAAATTTGACAGCATAATAGCTATATGGTGACACTAGCCTAAATAGTAAACTACAATAAAAAACACTTCTATATATCAAACATCAAGTCAAAACTCATTATGATCAACTTGATCATCAAATTATTCATTTTTAGCAATCACATAATCATGAATATAATAACAACATAATTTGTAGTGTAAATACACAGTATAAAATAAATTTGATTTAAAGAGAGTTACAAAACCAATGTAAAACATGTTTTAGCCCTTCCCAATATTAAATACATAATTGCCTCTAACCATGTTGTACATATAATATTACAAAACTATACCAAAAAGGAAGCTTTTGTCTTAATCTATACCATTGAATTAGATGTTAACTTTAATCTAATCTTTTATCTATGCACTACAAAAACAAGGATGTGCTAAGCATAAAGGTTAGTGTTCTATTCAATATAGTATGTATTCTCATAAACATGCATTCATTCATCTAACTAGTTTTATAATGCAAATTACAATTATATTGTGCATAAAATGTGACATCATATTTATACAAACATACAATGATCATCACATGCATCATTTATTCATAAATATTTCAATATATCATGTATATAGCCTTATTTTGATTTATATGTTTGATGCTTTTTAAGTTATGTGATACATTTAATTTGCTTATATATAAGAGGCATATGCATAAAACTAGATATAAGGACTATCTGACTAAAGAGGCCATAAATATATAGTCACCACACTAGGCCTTACGGCTCCTACACCTACCGAGGTATTTGTAGTGGTCTTATGGCTCCTTGTAGTGGCTGTATTAGCCTAGCTATGTGTAGTGGCCCCATTGGACCTTATGGCTATTAGCTAACCTAGGAGCATTAGACCTTATGCTAACTGCACTAACCAATATCTATGCAGTGGCCCTACTATACCTTATAGTGGCACCAACATAGGTAAGCATTAAAGTACCCTAGCATTTGTTACCACCCCTTATTGACTGGCCAACCTATCCAAGCTAGATTGTTTACTTATATGTGCGATCACTATTATATATTTAGTTCCATAAAAATTGAAGTAGTTTTTAAAAGTTTTACAATGTTATTAGGCTAACAAATGACCAAATTAGCTAACAAATATTCTTTAATGGTTTTGTTAGTCTTATGTATGTTATTCTCATGTCACACATGCACATTCATTATCATATTTCATACATTATAGTCATTTTAATATTCAGTGTTAACACATAAATTTCTATTTTTGTATTGCATAAAACATAGGCATCTCATAAACTATCCTTATGAATGCTTAAATCACACATTATCCATTATTTTGCCATTCAACCACAACAAGATCATCACGCCATATTACATGTTCATAACGAAAATACATCTTCTTTGTTCATCATGCTATACATATATGAATGCAAATTCACTTAGTCACCAAACATGTCATCTTAACATGACATATATATATATACACACACATATATGTACATAAATATTTATATGCTTTAAACATAAAAATATCACATTGTGGCATACATCTTTATTATAGGTCACATTAGGCAATCTCATAACACATTATCTTATGGAATCTTCATGAAACATGCATTATGTTCATATACTAATTCTTGATGATTTCAACCTCCTTAAAAAATATCATCAAATATAACATTCACTAATTTTATAATTTGAATTCAATTACAATATTAAACACAAAATTCTCATTTTGCCATTTCTTGAATGCACTCATGTTACAAAACTTAGAAGCATGAAAGCATGTGTACACCATTATTTTGCCATAGTATTAAACATGTATATATCTTTTCAACCCTATCATTTAACATATAATTAAGCATATAATTAACATCATTATACATCTAATTGTCATAACATAGCCATATCCAAACTCAAATGCATTAATTACACAAAATATGCACACTTAAATTATGAATCACACATATATATAACATGTTCAATGTAATACACTTACAAAATGAGTTTTTGACACTAACCTAAGATGCCTTACACTTTTGCTTACCTTTTCCTTTTTTTTCTCTCCTCTTTGCCTAAAAAATAGACAAAAATCATACTTAAAAATCCATATGAAAATCCATGCTTGTCCAAACATAAAATTAACCTTAAATAACTCTTAATAGCCTACTAGACACCTTAGAAAAATATCAGAGCTTGAAAATAACCACTTACCAAGTTTAGGGTTACTATTCACTAGATAACTAAATCTTTAAAAACCCTTGCTTTATTCCCTTTCTCTTGCTTTTCTCACCATTGCAATACCTTAATCCTTGTTAATTAAAGCTTAAAAAGCTAACTATTATGTTTGAATGATGGAAGAAAGGAAGAAAAATAGAGGGTTTTTAATAAAATTTTGTGTAAGGTTTTCTTAAGGAAGATAAAGAGAAAAAAAAAACATTATTATTTAGTTGATAAAGGATAAAAGTCTAAACCTTTTATTTTTCTTGCAATCCAACGGCTAAGATCTCCCCTTTATAAATCCAGTAGCTCTCATTAATCATCCTCTAATTATTTTCTTTATAAATTCTTCCTTTTATTTTAAAACACAAATAGATATATGTTAGGGTCCCATAAAGCCATTCGAATTAAGACTTGAATGCTCTAAAAAACTTGTGATCAAAAAATTAGTTAAAATTAACACTTTTAGCTTTGCCCAATTTTTATAAAATTCTTCTAGCTATTCAAAAATTTTAATTCTAACACCAATGGACTATTTAGAATATTTGTGTATCATGTTGTATCAATCTTTTATCATTTTGAGCAAACACGAGATATTTTATGGTTTAGCTTTCAATCTGTCACTATGCACTACCATAAAAACTTTACATTCATTTTTAACCATCTTAGTGACTTTGCTTTCACTTCAAAATTTACCTAAAATTATATTATGATTAATAATTCCATCAAATTGCATTAATGTAATCCATGTCTCGAGAAACAATATTCACATCTCAGAAAGTACTATTCATATCCCTAAGATATTTGGGCATTACATTTCTTCCCCTCTTAAAAAGAATTTTGTCCTCAAAATTACCTAGTTCAAATAGATATTGTTATTGCTCTCTTATTATTACTTCAATTTCCCAAGATACTTCTTTGATGCTGTGATGTCTCCACTACACCTTCACTAATTGCATTATTTTATTCTACAACTCCTTCACTTCTTATGATAATATCTATACTTGTTCTTCTTCATATAATAAGTCTTATTATATCTCAACTTCCTTAGCTACCAACACATGCAATGGGTCTAATCTATATTTCTTTATCATTGACACCTAAAATATGTCTTCAATCTCCTATAGCTTTAAAGGCAATGATAATCTATAGGTTACTAGTCTTACACATTCTATTATTTTGTATTGGCTAATGAACATTGGACATAACCTACCCTTTTTAGAAAATCTTAGAACTTTATTATAAGGAGATATTTTAAGAAACACCTTGCCTCCTACTTAATACTAGATATCCTTTTACTTTAAGTTTACATAGGACTTTTATGTATTTAATGTAGCGTTCAATCAATCTATAATGATCTTAACTTTCTCTTTTGCATCTTTAATCAAATTTGGCCCTATCAGCTTATTTTCACTTAACTCACTCCAATAAAGAGGTGTTATGAACTTCCTCCCATAAAAGCATCATAAGGTGCCATAACAATACTTGTTTCCTAACTATTATGATACACAAACCCTGTTAAGAAGAGGCAGTGGTCCAAACTCCCCCTTAAACTTTATGGCATAGCTTCTCAACATGTCATTAAACAGCTAAATTATGCATTCATATTTGCCATTTATCTAAGGATAAAATGCCATACTAAAACTAATTTGTGTTGCCAAGGTATTATGTAGCTTTTTCCAAAACCTTGATGTGAGCCTCCAATCTCTAGCAAATATGATTAAAGATGGCACTCCATTCAACCTTACTACCTCATTGACAAATTGTTTAGCAAGCTTTTCTAAGGAGTAATCCATCCATAGTGCTATGAAGTGGGTAGATTGGCTAATTTATCAACAACTAACAACACTAAATCACACTTGCTTCTAGTTATAAGTTTTCCCACTACAAAATCCATGTTGACTCTATCCCATTTCCATTTTAGTATTGCTATAGGATGAAGTAATCTAGATTGAACTTGATGCTCAGCCTTAACTTGTCAATAATTAAGGAATCTACTCATAAACTCTACTATGTCTCTCTTTATTCTATGACACCAATACAAAGACTTCAAGTCCCAATACACCTTAATGCTATGAGGATACATAGTGTAAGGTGTATTATGAACTTCTTGCAAAATTTGTTTTTTCATATCTTCCACATCTGGCACATATAAACAATCTCAATAATATAAGCATCTACCACTCTTGATCTTAAAATCTAAGAACTTCCTCTCTTAGAAAGAACCCATGATCACCATATGCTTTCTATCTTCTTTTTCTATATCCTTTACTTACTAAAGAAGACTCGGCTTTACTTGTAGTTCTATTAAAAAAGCTCCATCATCTATAAACTTCAACTTGATGTTCATGGCTCACATAGCTAACATGAACTTCTTACTCAAAGCATCAGCTACCATATTGGCCTTGCTTATATGGTTGTCAATAAGGCAATCATAATTCTTTATTAACTCCATTTATCTTTACTATCTCAGTTCAAATTTTTTTGAGTAGGGAGATATTTTAGACTCTTTTTATAAGAGTACACATAACACTTCTCTCCATAATTATAGTGTCTCCAAACATTCAAGGCAAACACTATAGCTGTAAGCTCAATATTATACATTTGGTTGTTTTTCTCTTGTGGGTTTAACCATCGAGAGACATAGGATACCACTTTGCCTTCTTGCATTAGAGCACATCTTAGCCCATTTAGAGATGTATCACTATAAATGATAAAATCCTTCCCAAATACTGGCTGAACAAGAATAAGAGCTTTTGTCAACATGGCTTTCAACTTGTTAAAGCTTTCTTGACACTTATCATCCCATATAAACTTGCTATTCTTGCACAATAGCATGTCATAGGTGTTACAATAATAAAAAAAAACACAAAATGCCTATAATAACTAGAAAAACCCAAAATACTTTTAATCTTAGTTGTGTTCCTTAGTGGCTTCGACTCTAATATCGATTATGTTTTGCTTAGATCAATTATGATACCTTTTTCGTAAGCTATGTGTCATTAGAAAGACACCTTATCATGACAAACTTTGCACTTGATGAGCTTGGTTTAAGGCTTTTCATCTCTCAATGCCTATAACAAAACCTATAGATATTGTTCATGATCTTTCCTATTCATAGAGTATAATAGGATATTATCAATAAATACTACAACAAATTGATCAAGATAAGGCCTGATGGTTCAGTTCATCAAGTCCATGAAGGCCGCAGGAGCTTAGTAAGCCCAAATGGCATTTCTAAGAACTCATAATACCTATATCTTATCTTGATGTTGTCTTATAACATCTACTTCCTTAGCCCTAAATTGATAATACCTTAATCTTAAATCAATCTTAGAGAAGATTCCAACTCCTATAAGGTGATCAAACAAATCATTGATCTAGGATAAAGGATACGTGTTCTTAATGGTCACTTTAATCATCTGTTTATAGTCCACATATAAACTCAAAGATCTTTGTTGCTTCTTAAAAACAAAATCTGTGCTCTCTATGGTTATACACTTAGCCTTATAAACCTTTTATCAATTAGTTCTTGTAATTATATCTTGAATTCTTTCAACTCTGTAAAAACCATTCTATGTAGAGCTATGGATACTAGTGTAATACCAAGTAAAACCTCAATTCCACACTCAAGCTCTTATGCTAGTGGTAAACATGGCAACTAATTTTGGAACACATCTATAAACTATAGCACTATTAGTATATGTCTTACATTTGGTTCATCCTTTTTGGTATCATACACATGTGCAAAATAAGCTTTACTACATTTTCTAATCGTCCTTCTAACTATCACCACTGGTATAATATTAGAGAGGTTGATTATTCTTTCACCAATAATTGTGATTTTTAACCCATCTGGCTTTCAAAGAGAAATCCTCTTACTTCTATAGTCTATCATTGCTTAATGCTTAGACAACTAATCCCTGACCAAGATGAGATAAAACTTATTAAATTGTAGTTTGATGAGATTAGGAAAAAAGAAATTTATTTTAACAATCAAGGGACATTCCTCATACACTTTATTAACTATGACATGCTGGCCTATAAAATTTCTAAACAAAATATCTACATCCAATAACTTAGACTCTAAACCCTAGTCTCATGCCTATTCTATACATATGTTGGAATGTGTAGAACCTGGATCTATCAAAGCAAAAATAGGAAAATCAATAAGAAAGAATGTACTAGCAATAACCTTAAGAGAATCACCTTCTTTATAAGTTGTGATGGCATATTGTTGAGCTTGAGATATAGGCTCTAATCTCTCTACTATATCTTTTTTAGGTCTCTGGCTGCCTATTTATTTGACTCATATATCTCCCTTATCACCTCGTTGACCTTTAATAATAGCTGGTAAGGAAATTTGAAATTGAATAGAGGTTATAGGCTTCTTTAAACAATCTTTAATAAAATGATCATTAGAGCCATATCCATAACAAGCCTCAAGAATGGTAGTCTAACAAGTGCTTGTATGGGTCTTGCTATAGTGCTCACATTGGGCTATGAGTGCACTCCTAGTAGAAGGTGCTAGTGCACTAAATGTAGGTGCCTGATATTTAGGCTGTGCCTAAGAAACTTGTCCAGTCATATCTAATTGACCATACCTCTGATGCTATTTTGGCCTAGACATATCTATCTTGAACCTTTTCTCAGAAAAAGGAGTTGAACTGACTTGCCCTTATCTATGTGATCTCTTTCTTTGAAAACTCTCCTACTTCTCTGTCTATATTTCTTTTATTTTATAGGAAGCTATTACTAAGATAAAGAAGTCTTTGAGCTTTATTACTGCCACATACAACCTGATGTCATGGTTAAACCATTTTTCAAACCTCTTGAATTTTTCACCTTCTATTGACACCATTTCTTTAGCATATCTTTTCAGCCTTGCAAACTCCTTATATTTTAAGATGAACTAATGTTTCTGCTTAATATCAATGAATTCCTATCTATTTTTTTCTACGTAGTTCTTTATGATATATTTATTCTTGTACTCTTCTAAAAAGAACTCCCAAGTCATGTCTTCTTATGTCTTATACTTTGTAATGCCCTCCCACAATCTAAAACCTCTTCCTATAGGAGGAAAGTTGCACATATCACATTTTCATTAAGTGTGCATCAAAGTTGTTGCAAAATCTTCATTGTTCTTTCTAGCCAATACTATAAGGGTATAGAATCATCCTTCTTTATTCCCACAAAATCCATAACACCAATCTTTTTAACATTCTATAAATATGCATTTTGAAGGCCTTATAATGGTGGTGGCCACTATGCTTGTGGTAAAGGTGGAGTAGCAACTATAGTAGCTTGTCTCAGTAGTTCTACCATTAGTTGTAATGAAGCTAGATGAGTTTGTGCTTCTTTTCCTATAGCACTTGGTGCTAATATACCTACCTATTAGTGCTCATTCACTAACATTGTTGCATGACTTTCCACCTTTTCTGCACCACATTGAGGTGTTGATTCACTTATCTTTGATCTATGGGAAAAAGAATAGATTATAAGGCATAGTAGTTTATACTTATGTGGTCCTTGATCTTATATTCTAGGTACTTATATATAACCATTATATACTTAGGAACACTTAAATTGATGCTCTGATACCACTAAATGTGACATATCTCACCTAACTCAATTGCTAGATCAAAATGAGGAGTGGTACATAAATAGATATTAAAACTATCTTATGAAAAACCATAATAAATTAAAAACCTTTTTTGAAAAACTTATGTTATGTTAAAAATGTGAATTAACAAAAGCCAAATTAATAGTATAATATTAGGGGTTATCATGTTGAAAATTCGGTAGCCTAATAGCTTCTTGATTACACTAGCCTAAATAGTAACCTATTATAAAAACACTTTAATACATCCAACATCAAGTCACAACTTATTTTCATCCTTTTAATCATCCAAATCATTCATAACCAACATTCATCCAATTAAAAAAATCTTAAAAATAATACAATGACATCATTCATAGTTTAGTACATATTACAAAATAAACTTGGTTTAAAGAGATTTACAAAAACAATGTAAAATATGTTTAGGCCCTTCATAATATTACATACATATGAGTGCCTTTAACCTTGTGGTGCACATAATATTACAAAGTTATATCATAAAGGAAGCTTTTATCTTGATTTACATAATTGAATGAGGCTTTAACTTTAATATCATCCTTTACCTACTAATTGCAAAATAATGATGTGATAATCATAAAGCTTAGTGGTGTATTCAATATAATATGTATGCTCATACACATGCATTCATACATTTAACTAATTTAAACATGCAAATCATAATCTTATCATGCAAAACATGTGATATCATATTTGTGCAAACATATAATTAACATTGCCTGCATCATTCATTCATAAATATTCCAACATGTCATACATATAGTCTTATTTTGATTGACATGTTTGATCCTTTTTAACTTATGTGATACATTTAATTTGCTACTATATAAGAGAAATGTGCCTAAAATTGGATAAGGAATTATATGACTAGAGAGGCTATAAATGTGTAGTGACCACACTAGGCTTTATAGCTACTACAATAGCTTAGGTAGACCTTATGGCAGCTGCACCAGTCTAAGTATATGTTGTGGCCTCATTAGAACTTACAGCTTTAACACTAGCTTAGGTGGGTGTATACTGGCTTTACTTGAACTTACAACTATTAAGCTAGCCTGGTTATGTGCAATGGTCCCATAGGCCCTTAAAACGGCACACCAACCTAGCTATATATGGTGGCCCTACTAGACCTTAAGGTGGCTGCACCAGATTTGGTAGGCATAAAAGTGCCCTAGCAATTGCTATCATTCCTACTTAACTGTGCCAACTTAACAAAGCTAGGTTGTTTACTCATATGCACCATCAACATTATGTATTTATTTTCACAAAAATTAAAGTAGCTTTTAGAAGTTTTACAATGTCATTTGGCTAACAAATGACCAAATGGGGTGACAAATATTCTTTATTCATCTTGTTAGTCTTATTTATGATATTCTCACACCTTACATACAAATTCATCATAATATATTAATTATTATATTTCATACCTTTTGCTCATTTTAAGCAAAATTATCATTGCAACATAAATTTCCATTTTTGCATTACGCCAAAACATAGCCATATTATAAACTATCTATGTGAATGCTTAAATCATTCACTATCTATTATTTAGCCATATAGCCACAACAAGATCATCAGGCCATATTACATGTTCATTACAAAAATACATCCTCTTTGCTCATCATGCTATACATATTTGAATGCACATTCACTTAGTCATAAAACATCACATCTTAACATAATATATATATATATATATATATATATATGCACACACACACACACACATACATACATACATACATACATACATACATACATACATACATACATATATACATATACACAAACAACATATATATACATATATGCATATTTAAATGCTTTAAACATAACCATATCATATTATGGAATATATTATTATTATAGCTTACATTAGGCAATCCCATGGCACCTTATCTTATGAAATCATCATGAAATATACATTATGTTCATATACAATACCATAACAATTTCAACCATGTCCACCCAAATATAATCAAATATAACATTCATCAATTTTATGATTTGAATTCATTCACAACTTTACACACAAAATTCTCAATTTACCACATCATGAGCAAACTAATGTTACAATATTGAGAAGTATGAAAGTGTGTTTAAATCATCATTTAACCATATAATAAAAAAATACATAGATCTTCTCAATCTCATCACTTAACAAATATTTAATGTGACACCCCATACTCTATCCAATCACTAGACCTGAATAAGGAATTCATAGACAACTAGAATTTGATCTCATCTAAATGCTTAATAAAATAAATCTTGCTTTTAAAAACATGTATTACTTGCAATAGTTATCAAAAATATGGAAAGTCAAAAATCTTTTTCATTGATTCACTATTTAGACCTTGTGCCAAAAATTTTGGTAGCATAATGGCTTTCTATGCACAAACCACAAATAGAAACCTATCAAATAAAGCACTTCTATAATAAATTAGCTTAAACTAACATTTTTTGGGTTCGTCTGACCTTTCAACACAAACTCATCATAATAATAATGATTGCTTTACAAAATTTCTATATCTATCACACACATTCTCAAATACTAGTTAAAGTTGTTTATATAAATATGTTTAAAACATATGTATAATGCAGGTTAAGCCTATCCCTGGTAATATAAAAGTTCTTCTATATAAATATATCATGTAACAATACAAAAATAACTTTGTACTAAAAATTGTCTTCCCTTAAAATGGCTTCCACTTTAGGGCTATGTATAATCTTGCTCACCTTAACCTACGCATTAGATAAAAATGACATGTTAAGTAATTACTTAGTGGTGTATTTGAATTAACTTAGGTTTACATATGTGCATACTTTCACATACAAGTATATCAAATATATATATCTATAGATATAAAACATGTAAGTGTAGCCATAGTGTGAGTACACGTTTCATGTACTTATATTTATTTTCCATATGTGTTATGCATATAAGGTACATCAAAGATATAAATCATAATATGCAGTTTATTCCATTCATTTTCACAATCAAGCTATTGTAATAGGTATACCATTGTACCTCCACCTATATTTTCATATTTAAATCACTATTATATAGTCATGTTAAAATTAATGTTATCTCATTTTGTTCCCATACCTAAAAGACAATAATCAATATTGGATATCAGGATCCTATTCAGAATAATCATATACATATTATGCAGTGGCCTATATTTTATACCTTACGACGACTGCACTTGGTTGAGAGCCCAAAAGCCAAATGTAAGTGCTCGTAAGCCAAATAATTATGTAGTGGCAAACATGTGAAACCCTCTGACGATTGTACCTACTTATTTGCTTGAAGGTAAAATGTAATTGCCTATAGGCTAAAAGGTTAAGTAGTGGCGTTATAGACCTTATGATGGCTGTACCCACCTAATATAGGCATTGAGGTACCCTAGCAAGTGTTATCTATCCCTAGTCAACTTGTCAACCTATCCAATCTATGTTATCTAATTGTATGGGACATTATCTTATGTTACAATATGTATTTGACCATTTATATTGCCATATTTTTGTTATGATACTCATTTATTGTCATATTACACCGATGCATATAACTAACCCTTAGGTAAACTCAATTTATATGCCACCTCGGCACTTAACAAATTAGCCATACATGATGTCGATCAATTTCATATTGAATTCATTTACATCATGCAATTGCTTAAGCTTATTGTCATTTTAAGCATATGCATTATTACTCATTATTATATGATAATGCGTACTTTATGTCATAATATAATAAGTCACCAAAATCAATCGCAATGTAAAGCAAATATGCATCATTTATAACCTTATATATTATCACATAAGGAATTTCACAAATCAACAATCATAGTATATTACATACACACACACATACACATTTTTTATACGTAAATATTTATGAAATGCATAAATTATTTCTAATAAACATACTATGATCACCAAATACACCAAAAATCCCACTCACTACTTTCACTTCCCTTTCTCTTTTTTTTATCTGAACACATAATATTCAAAAATTTAGATAAAATCAATCGTAAATCAAAACTAAAAATTGACTTTTGTACTATTACTACCGGTCCCCAAGGGACATTGTAGAAAAATAAAAACTCAAAAAAACACACTGAACCACTTTAGTTTACTATTCACACACTTTTTAAAATAAGAAATATTTATGGTTTTTCTTGAAATTTATGCCAAAATTGAGGTCATGGGACTACATAGGCCCGATTTTTAACAAAAATATAAGAGAAAACAAGGTAAAATTTGAAGAAAATGAAAAAAAGTGTGGAAAGGATAGGAAAGAAACATTAGCCATAAAGAATAAATGGGGATGAAGATGAAGCGAAAAAGCTAAAAATTGCCTTTTATACTTAGTAAAAATAATTTTTTATCCTCCTTTTCCTTTGAAAATTCATAGAAATTAATTCATTAGTGCAAAAACTATAACATTTTAACAAAAAATCATAAATACCATATTTTACCAGCCCCTAAAATTGTAGCTCAAAATTCCAAGAAAATTGATAAGAATTGCAATTTTTAATATTACGTAATTCATGAAAAAGTACTTCCCGATCTCAAAAAATTTTGTATCTAGTTCCATTAGAATTGTTAAAATTTTCAAGTATTTAGTTGTACCATTTTTAGGTTAATTTGGGCAAAAAATTTTTTTTATGGTTTAACTTTCACAACAGCATTATTTATGAAGCATCGGCATACCTCCTTTTTTGCCCTCTTAATGACTTGATCTTCACTAGAAATTTTTCCCTATACTTTTTTTATAATTAATACCTCCACCTAGTAGTGTCATTATAACCCAGATCTATAGATCACTAAACACTCTTATAACGGTACTATTCATAAATTAGGGGTTTTTGAGGCATTACATTTTATTCCCCTCTTAAGAGAAATTTTGTCCTCAAAATTACTTGATATGAATAGTTATGGATGCTGTTATATCATTTGATCCTCTCTTTCCCATGTATCTTCCTCAATGTAATGATTTATCCATGAGTTTTACAAGTGGCACCGACTTACTCTATAACTCTTTCACTTCTCTAGCTAAAATCTTCACTAGCACTTTTTCATATGATAGATCTAGTTGTATCTCCACTTCCTTTAACGATAGCATATGTGTCAACTCTTATCTATATCTCTTAAGCATAGATAAATGGAACACATCATGTATCTACTCATGCTCGGGAGGTAAAGCTATTCTTAAGCCATTGGTCCCACTTACTCAGTAATTTTATATGGCCTAATGAATAATTGACTCAGTTTTCCCTTTTTGCCAAATCTCAACACCATTTTCCTTAGAGATACCTTGAGAAACACCTTGTCTCCCACATCATATTGAATATCTTTCCTTTTAAGATCTATATATGACTTTTGTCAATTTGACACTACTTTCAACCTATCTTTAATAATTCTCACTTTTTCTTCTGTATCTCTAATCAAATCTTGCCCCATAAGCTTATGCTCGATCAACTTATTCTAACTCAAAAGAGTCTTATAACTTTTTCCATATGAGGCTTCATGAGGAGTTATGCCCAAGGTTAGTAATGACTATTATTGTAAATGAACTCAACTATGGAAAGATAGCAATCCCAACTTCCCTTAAACTTAAAAGCATAGCTTCTTAACATGTCTTTGAGCACCTGGATGACTCTCTTTTATTAACCATCTGACTGCAAATGAAATGCCATGTTGAAACTAAGTTGAGTACCATGGTATTGTGGAGTTTCCTTTAAAATCTTAATGTAAAACTAGGGTCTTAATTAGAAATAATAAATGATGTCATGCCATGCAGTTGAACAATCTCATTAATATATAGCTTTAGAAGCTTATCTAAAGAGAAATCCATCTTGACTGGTATAAAATATGCTGACTTTATGAATCTGTCAACCTTTACCCAGATTGAATCACTTTTAGTTCTTGTCATTGGTAGTCTAACTACAAAATCCATAGTGACTCAATATTATTTCCTCTCTAGTATTGCTATAGGTTAAAGTAATCCAAATGGAACTTAGTGCTTAAACTTAACTTATTAACAAGTAAGGCATCTAGCTACATACTTAACTATATCTTTCTTTACACTAGTCCACTAATAATCTATTTTTAGATCTTGATACATCTTAGTACTACCAGGATGCATAACATATGGGGCAGTATTTGCTTCTTACAAAATATGCAGTCTTAAATCTCCCACATCTGGTACATAAAGCCAATCATGATAAAATAAACAACCATCCTCCTTGATCTTAAATTCAGAGGTCTTCCTCTTTTGAATCATACTCATAATAATAAAAAGCCTGTGATCATTTTTCTGAACCTCTTTCACCTATTGTAAAAAAATTAGGCTTTACTTGCAATTCTATTAGTAAGCCTCTATCATTCAACATTTGTAACTTGACATTCATTGCTTTTAAAGCTGATATGAATTTTCTATTGAGAGCATCTATTACCATGTTGGATTTCCTTGGATGATAGTCAATAAGGCAATCATAGTCCTTTATTAACTATATTCATCTCCTATGTTTAAGGTTCAACTCTTTTTGTGTGGGAAGATATTTCAGACATTTTATGATTAGTGTAAACATAACTTTTCACTCTTTAGAGATAATGCCTCTAAATCTTTAGAGCAAATACCATTACTACAAGCTCCATATCATACATCAAATAATTCTTCTCATGTGGTTTTAGTTGTTTAGATACATAGGCAACAACCTTGGCTTTTTGCATAAACACATATCTTAACCCATTTAGTGAAGCATCACTGTAGATAATTAAATCTTTCCTTAATTTTGGATGTATTAGAATTAGAGCTCCTACCAATATCCTTTTAATCTTTTCATAGATTTCTTAACACTCGTCATCCAAATCGTACTTAACATCCTTCCTCAAAAGGCATGTTATAAGGGTAGCAATCAAAGAAAACCCCTTGAAAAACCTCTTGTAATAGCCAGCTAAACCTAAGAAACTCTTGATATCTATGGTGTTCCTATGTGATTTCCACTCTATTACAACCTTAACTATACTAAGATCTATTTTTATACCATCTAGTGCAACAATGTGACCTAGAAAAGACACCTCATCTAGCCAAAACTCACACTAACTAAGCTTTTCATCTCTTAGCTTTTATGGCACAATCCTCAAATATTGTTTATATTTATATCGACTCTTAGAATAAATAAAGATGTCATCAATGAACACTACCACAAATAGATTAAAGAATGGTCTAAAGATCTGATTCATCATATCTATAAAAGTTGCTAGAGAATTGGTAAGCCCAAATGGCATTACCAAAAACTCATAATGACCATATCTTGTTTTAAATTTTAACTTCTGCACATCTACTTCCTTGACTCTCAACTAATAGTAGCCAGATCTAAGATCAAACTTGGAGAAGAGACCTACTCCTCTCAACTGATTAAACAAGTCATTTATCATAAGCAATAAATATTTATTCTTGATAGTCACCTTATTGAGCTACCAATAATCCACACATAATCTCAGGGATCCATCTTTCTTCTTAAAAAATAAGATTTGTGCTCCCCACACTGAAACACTCAGTCTGGTGAAGCCCTTATCTAGCAACTCTTGTAACTACACTTTTAACTCTCTCAACTTTATAGGAGTCATTCTAAAAAGAGCTATAGAGACTGGTGCTATATAAGGCAGCACCTCAATTCCTAACTCGAACTCTTGTTCTACTGTAAACTAGGTAGCTCTATTGGGAACAAATCTTCAAACTCTAATACTACTGTTATCTTGTTTATTTCTAGTTCTACCTTGCTAGTATGAATCACACAAGGGAAATAAGGTTGAAATCCTGTCCTTATCAGTCTCTTTACAATCATTGCTAATATCACATTAAACATGTAATCTAATCTCTCCCTAACCATTATAACTTTTAACCTATCACTAGTTATAAGTGTGATCGACTTCTCTCTATAGTCCACTATTACATGATGCTTAGATAACTAACATAGGTGCAAAATTAGGTCAAACTCAATAAATGGTACCTCAATGAGATTGGCTGCAAACTCAAATCCTTATACAAACAAGGTGCAATCCTTATAACTTTATTAACTGACATATATTGCCCTATCAAATTACTGGCTCTAATATCAATATTAAGCATCTCTAACCCTAGCCTTCTATCTTATGCCTATGTAGTATAAATGTAAGAGTGTGTGGAACCTAGATCAATTAAAGCTAAAGTAGGTAAATCAAAGAGTCAAAAGTATCCATTATGACATCCAGTGTGTCCATATTATCTCTAGTCTCGATTACGTACTATCAAGCTAGTGCTTTACCCTTTGCCTTATCTTTGTGACTACCTCTAGCTCTGTCTCATGCATCTATCTAGTCTCTCTTTTGAGATGACCCCATGGGATTGATAGGAAAATCCCAAACTAATTGACCTTTTGAACCATAACCCTAACATACACATGGTATCATAGTCCATCACTTACCCTAATATCTCTTACTACAATGCTCACATTGTGACAATGATGGAAATCTAGTTATAGATCTGGGAGTCCCTAACATTTGTGTCTACTATCAAGACTATACTCTAAACCCCTGACCTGACTTCTTACTCTGATCTTGCCTCTGACTTTGCTTAGGTCTAGTCTCATCACTCTTAGGTCTTTTATCTACTACAGGTGTAGAACTACCCTATCCCTGATAAAAGGTCATCTTCTTTTGATAACTATCTCTCTTCTCTCTCAACATTTAAACAATCTTTATACAATGGAATGCAACAACCAAAGCTAAAAAATCCCTTTTCTTTATAGGTAGGATCTGCTGTATCAATCTAGATTCAATCCCATCTCAATTTTCTTACACTATCTTCCTCAGTTGGCACTACTACTGTAAAGAACTCAATAATCTGATGTTTATTAAATTAAATTATAAGATTTACAACCTCCTATTTATACAAAAGATTTCTAGTCTGAATAAGAGAAGAAAAATAAAACTTTCCTATATCAATAAAGCCTAGTTATAGGAACATAATATTTACAAAAAATATAATCCCTAGAAAATAGAAAAAAGACAACTAATTTTCCAAACTCCCACTCAAGTAGGTAAATGGATATCATCCATTCCAAGCTTTTATTTTAGTTGTTAAAACCCTGCTCTAGACAAACCTTTAGTTAACACATCTGTAAGTTGGTCATTTGTTGAAACAAAGGGAGTGCAGATTAAGCCACTATCAAGTTTTTCTTTAATAAAATGTCTATCAATTTCAATGTGCTTTGTTCGATCATGTTGCATCAGATTGTGTGCAATATTAATAGTTGACTTGTTATCACCAAAAAGTTTCATCGAACCTTCCCATTTGATTCTAAGGTGATCCAAAATTATCTTTAGCCACAGAAGTTCACAAATCCCAAGTGCCATAGACCTAAATTCTACTTCAGCACTAGACCATGTAACCACATTTTGTTTCTTACTCTTTTAAGTGACAA
>CANXYI010638748.1:0-16747 GCA_948208565.1 Hura crepitans
TTAAAGAAATACAAATCCATTTTGTTAGAAAACACCAATTAATTATATAGAAAGCTAATGTTAGGTTAGGGTTTAACATGTAAAACAAGTTATTTACTAACTGTTATGACCCTAAAATAAATGATAAAGTGTGAATAGTAAAAACCCAAAGAGATAAATTATAGTCCTAAAATGGTTCCGCTTCTATATTGCCAAATCCATGCAGACATCTAAGAGGTCGACTGTTAGTTCGTGCGAACTATTACTAGAGAAGGGTTAAGTCTATTCCATCTTTCACTCTAGCAAAAGAACTCAATTGACAACTCAGAGAACACCTAAGCCAAAGAGGTTATATCGAGATTATTGACATATGATAAATAAAATATGGACATATTTAAGATAAATGAATCAAAGGCTATTGATTATATGAGCAAACCATATGTCGAGTAATTGCCAAACAACTTATCTCACATAAGTCCGTGTAGGCATACAACCCTTATCACTGGAAGTATGTGCAGACTATTTTCCAACTTCATGCACACAATGACATACTTTCAATATTAATACACTGTTATATTAAGTCACATCGATCAGCTAGCATATAACATAGTACTATTGGAATGAAGAATCATATTTACTAGATATAGGTCCATACGGACAAAGTTACTAAATTCTCATAAAAGAAATAAGGCCGTATGGACAAACATATATCCTTATGTCTAAAAGCATTAAGTCTATGTAGACTTAAGCATGCATATAGTTAGATTCATGTAGTGGTGATTAATAACATGCAACATGCCAAACATTAGCCATAAGGATCAATCTCACATTCTATGTATCAAAACAATTAGCCTACTCATCATAAATAGGAGTGGGCATAACAAAGTATCACCTCACTTATACATCAATTTTAGAGATCATATACCTATAAGACATCAAGGAATCTTTCAATGGACCTCAGATATTACCTGGACAATAAAATCCCTTCAAACACTAGCATAAAGGCCTTAGGATTTAGGTAAATATGGTTGGAATCACTCCTAGATCAAGCCTCCCAAGCTCCTAAATGTTTTATGTTGTTGGAATGTGTATCTTTTTTATTGTAATTTTTTGAAGCCTTTCTCTATTGATGTAGAGAAGTATTTATACTTCTTCTTTAGGTTTTTCCTCCTCTTCATCTAGAAAGGAGTCTTAATCCTTAAAGGATTCTAGCTCCTAGACAAAATAGGTAGAATTCTTTCTTTAGAGCGCTTTTCCCATCGACAAGTCCGTGCAGACTTATCTGTACTAGTCTGCATGGACTAAGCTTTTTGGTACGATGATCTATGGTCCTCATGGGCTAAACTTTGGCCAATTCATGTAGTTAGTCCATGTGGACATGGGTAGTAGGTCCGTGTGGACCTACCTCTTGATAGCTTTATGCTATGCTTGGGAGTTTATCTCTAACTATCATCATAGGTCAAGGTAAGGTGTCTACACCAGTCAAGAATTGGCTAAGTAAATAATTCTTTATAAATGACCTTAAAGAAGCAACCGATATACTAAAGATTGGGATCCATAAAGATAGATCTAATAGGTTACTTGGTCTTTCACAGTCTACATACATAGACAAAATACTAAAGAGGTTTACCATAGATCTCTCCAAGAAGGGTTTTATCCCCATGGTACATTAGAAACACTTTTCTAAATTTATGTGTCATAGATCACAAAGAGAGAGGGTGTATGAGTATGATCACATATGCATCAGCTATTGGATCCATCATATATGTTATGTTATGTACTAGGCCTGATGTGTCATTTTCACTAACTGTCATGAGTAGATTCCAATCCACTTATGCAGAGGAACATTGGGCAGCTTTTAAGAAAATCCTTAAAAACTTGAGAAGGTCTAAGGATATGTTCTTGGTATATAGAGAAGGAGACTTACAGGTATGTAGTTATATAGATGCTAGCTTATATTTTGATAAGGATGGTTTTAAGTCTTAGTCTAGTTATGTATTCATTATAGATAAAGAAGTAGCTATTTGAAAGAGTTCTAAATAGGACACAACAATAGATTTTACAACTTAAGCTAAGTATATAGCGACTTTCGATATGGCTAAAGAAGTGGTTGGATTAAGAAGTTCATTATTGAACACGGAGTGGTCCCTAACATTATTAATCCAATACTACTATATTGTCATAATAATAGGGCTATTGCACTAGTAAAGGAACCACTGTCTCATTAACAATTCAAACATGTTGTCAAGTGCTACCACCTAATTAAGGAGATCATCTATGTATAAGACATAAAGATTGAAAGAGTCCCCATAGATAAGAATGTAGTTGATCCTCTTAAAAAGGCATTATCACAAGGGAAGCTTTTTTAGCATGTAAATGCCATAGGCATTAGGTGCATAGGTGGTAGGCTCTAGTGTAAAAGGGAGAATGTTAGTTGTATGCCCTAGAGCACTTGTATGATATGTACATAAAATGTTCATTTATTAGTGAAAAAGGCATTTTCCTTTTTTACTTGATGCTTATATATATTTCTTTTATATTTGCTTGCCACGACATAAAACATGAAATAAAGTCCCTGCTATAAGATCAGAGTAGAGGAAATCATAAAGAGTTCATGATGAGAGATTCTTATTGCATGTAATTGTGATAATACCTAGAATATCCCTAATCATAGTGATAACAAGATGGGACATTGTTGATAAGGATAGACTAGCACATGTTATACTTATTGACTAGGTTAAGCAGTAGTTCTCACAAGCTATAAGCATGGTGATGCTTAGAGTTAACATATGGATGCTTGCTTGGGAAGCTAGTTCATTCAAAACCTATCATGAGATCTTCATATGGAAAATTAATCTTTGTCAGTGAAAGCATTTTCATCATAATTGTGGTGCAAGTATCCTTTTACTTGAGACCACTTACTATCTTAAATATGGAATAATATACTATGACTTTGGTGTTTTTACGTCAAACAAAAACTAGAATAGCTAGGAGATTTGGTATATCATGAAATAGTTAAAGATAAGGCAGTGATCAAAAGAGGATTTAACACCCAAGATTACAAAGTGGGGAGTTTTTCTCATTGTTCTAGTAATGATCTTTATTTTGGAAACTTTAGCCAAAGTGAAGTGCAAGTGTGAATGAGATTCAATGGGGTAGTTTCAGAATAAAGACAATTTTACTAGAACTAATATATTCTAGGCTTAATTATACATACTTAATTAAACATTGAGTTGACACAAGTTCATACTCAAACCTAGATGAGATAAAGAATGGTAAAAGGAGTTAATTGCACGGCAATAGTGTATAGAAGGGTTAAGTCAAAGCACTAGACTTTTTGACACTAGGGTTATCATGATGCATGGCTTGATCTCTCTCAAGACTTGTACATATGTGAATAATCAATTAGGAATTAAATATTATTAAATGAGATTAAATCATAGGAATACTAGTTAAAGTAGGATTCTTATTCACTATGTACTATAAATGTGCTTCAGAAGCCCATAGGACATACTTAAAAAATTTGAGATAAGGATTAATATATTAAATTATATTAAGTAATTTAATGGCATGATATTTCATTAGAATTTGGATAAATAAGAAATAAGAGTTAAATTGGGCTTAGTGTCCAATTCAATGAATTTGTCCTAAAATAGGGCTAAATACATTGAGGCTTTAAGGCCATGTTAGGAATTTAATTAAGATTTGATTTTGGGCCAGCCTTTTAATTTGAAAAAGGCCCTTAAATTGGGACTAGAGCTAATTTAAATTGGGTATTAAAATAGATTCAATTGGTTGCCTAAAGATATGCCAAAAACCTAGCATAGAAGCCTATTAGATGGGGTATATAAAAGGTGGATTAAATGGCCCAATTGATTAGTCTATTTAAACCTAAATGGGGCCAGATTTTAATGGGATTAATATCTAACCTAAGGCATTTAATAAGGTATAAATATGCCTAAAAAACAAGCCACCACATGTTAAATAACTCCCCTCTCCTTGGAAAAATTATTTTCACTACAGAACAATTTTCTTCTTCTTTCTTCTTCTCCAAACACCAAAACACCTTACTAGCCTCAAGGTTTTTTTGTAATTTCTCATCTCATAATTATTTTATAGATACCTTAGAGGTGTTCCTAGTTAGGTTCACTATGGTTGGTGACAACTCGGTGAGGAGAAAATAATATTTCAGTACATCCACAATTGATATGGTATAGAATTCTAACCGTAGTTTTTAATTTAATTTTTTTCAATTCTTCCAATTACCCTTTTTCCAGTGTTTGGTATCTAAGGAGTATTATTTTTCACTGTGTATGATCCATGGAAACCAAAAAATTATAGAAAGGGAAATTACCTATGCCGTGTGGTTTATATGCTTGCATTATTAAAAGCACATTAAACCTATTATCTTATATCTATTTAATTGTTGTGACATAAGAGTGTCATAAATGGTAAATACTTTTAAATTTATGATATATTCTTGTCTACTTTCAAGTTTTGTATATGTTTCATTGAATACACCATTAAGCATCTTTGCTCAGTGTACTAGCTTTTGCTGGTGCATAGGCAGTAGATAAGAGTTTAGGTAGTAGCCTTAAGCAAAGCAGCATAAGTTAATGAGTTTTATTCGGCATCACGTGAAAGCAGGTGAGTAATGAACATAGATTAGCACTCATATATATGTGAAAATAGTAGGCCAAAGATTATATGATTACATATATGTGTTTGTGCGAAGTAGCTATAGTTATATATATGAGTCAATAGAGGTAAAAATGGTATAGGTAGTAAAATAGTTAAGATCATGTGATTTCATTCATTCAAATTCGGTAATTGGATCAAGTAAGAGATATCACTTATGACATCTTATATTTGAACCAGCTATTGGTTCGGTATTAGGGTGTTACAGTTTGACTTAACCCTTTTATATTTAGTTATGGTGTAATAAACTCCTTTCACCATATTTATCCCATCTAGTTTAGAGTATGGACTTGTGTCAACTTAAAGCTTAACTAAGTATATCTAATTAAACGCTGGACATATTTTTCCTAATAATTTCACCTTTATTGCAAAAATGCTTTTTATGAATCCCATTCACACATAACATCTTACTTTGGCAAAAGATTTCTAAATAAAGATTACTCATTAGAACTATGAAATAAACTCCCCACTATAATCTATGGTGGTGAATCCTTTGTTAATTATTACCCTATCTTCAAATATGTCATGCCTTAACCAAACACCTCACTATGTATACTTCTTATTCGAAGTAAAAGCTTTAGAGTCACAGTATGTCCCTCCATATTTAAGACAGTTAATGATCTCAAGTCTAAGGATACTTACACCACTGATATGATGAGATATTTTCATTGACATGGATTAAGTATCCATGTGGAGATCTCATGGTGGTTCTCTAATGTGCTTACATCCCAAGTAAGCATCTGCATGTTAACTCCAAGCATCTTTATACTTACAAGTTGTAGGGACTACTACTTAATCCAATCAAGAGGTATAACATGTGTTAATTTACACACATTAACAAAATCCCATCTTACTAATACTATGATTAGGGATATTTAGGTATATCACATTTGCTAGCTATAAGAATCTCACATTATAAACACTTTATCATTTCTTCTACATAATTATTTTATACTAGGGACTTTATAACATAGTTTAATACATTGCAAACAATTATTAGTAATATATTAAAGTGTCAGGTATAAGGAGAAATGCCTTTTACATTAATTCACAAGGTCTAAACACATGAATATAAACATATAACATAAGCTCTAGGGCATACATCTAATAGGGAAAACTAGTTGAAATTCTAATAACCTTTGAGGGAGAGATGTTGCTATTAGCTAGAAAATTGAGGTATTGAGTTTTAAATAACATGGCTAAATATGAAGCTTGGATATATGGTGTAACACCCCTACATGATTTCATAAGAAACTCAATAGGAGGTACAACTTCCCACTAGGTCACCCATTTTAAAATTTCCCTAGCCCATATTCTTTAATACTTATTCACTTATTTATTTAATGGATAGATTTTCCTAAATCTTTAGCCTAACCTTTAAGCATTAGTATTCAAGCTATAAGAAACCTAAATATCTGCTTAACAGTCCTAAATTAACTTTACAAAAATTAGGCAGTACAATGGCTACTTGGGTGATATTTCTAAATTTAAGCATGTGAAAAACACTTCTAATAACATTCAGATACTCCTATCACCCTCTAGACCCTTTTGGTCCTCTAATATCATCAATCACATATCAAAACATCACTTAAGGCCTCAGGCCTAAAATCATCAGAAATACAAAAATTAAAATAATTCAAATAGTGGCTTTTGTACACATTCATCTCTTCTAAAATTATAATCGTAGACATTTATAGCCTCTAAGTTTGCTAAACATAGAACCCACAGTATTTACATGAGTGTTTACTAATGAACCCCAAAAATACCAAAAAATATACCCTTCACTATTGTCGTCGTAACACTGCAAAATCTATAGAGGCTGGACAACTATCTTCTTTTGCCTATACCCTAAAAAATTGATACGCTAAGTATAAAGCTCAGTGGTGCATTTGATATGATAAAAATATGTCAATGCAAGCATACATATATATCACACATACTATGAGTGCAAAATATATCATACAATGTCCTTATTAGAAAATAATTTTATTTTATTCACTAGTCTTATTATTATATTAATTAATATGATGTCATTATTTAATTTATTCATAATTCTAAGCATTACTATCTATTATTATTATATTATTTAATTTATTACATAGGCTTAAATAGTTAGACAACAGTTATGCACACTAGATAAAAAAGGAAATAAATACTATGCAGTGGCTTATATTTTAGACCTTAGTCTCTACACTGACCTAGTACAGTGGCTCAGCTAGTGAACCTCAGTCATTGCACCAACCTGGTCTGATAGTAGGGACTTAGAACTCCCCAGTACAAGATAAATAGAAAGACCATCATATCATTACATCATTAATCCATCATAGTGCAGTGGCTCGACTTATAAACCTTAATGGTTCCACCCACCTAGTATGATAACATGGATTGCTTATACTAGAAAGAAATATCAACATTAGACTATCTAGTGGCTTAGTTATTAAACCTCAGTCGCTTCACTAACCTAGTGTAGTGGCCTAATCATCAAGAGCTTAGTGACTGCACCTACTTATATAATCATACTTGTAATGGACTAGAGGACTAGTACCTCTAGAGTTATAAACCCCTAGTTTCCTGGTCAACCCATCCAATAGGTGTCTAACTAATTGGCCAATTGTCCATTAATTATTTTCATTCCATTACTAATCATATATTTAAATTATTTCCAAGTGATTGATACATAGTTATGAGCCATTTTTAACATTTTATTTTTAGCCAAACAATTATGGGTCACTTTTTATACTGGATAGTTATAGGTCCATTAGTAAAAGATTGTTATAGGTCTACTTTCTAATAGTTCTAGGTCCTTTTTTTTGTCTATGCCATGCAATTATTACAAGCCCTATTTTGTGTCCATTTTAGGTCCTAGCTATATGTCATTTACAAACCATTTTATACACCAAATTAGAGACACATTTTTATTACCATTATTTGTTATACATTATACTACAATCATTCTCAAGTTCACACCCATTTTATGCCAATTCCATGCCATACATCTCATGCTCATCATGTCATACCATTCATACACATCAATTTATTATGTCACACATACATACCATACATGCCATCATGTCATACCTCTTAGACAATACATTAACATGGTCACACACATGCACATTCTCACATTTCACCATACATATATGTTATACATCATATTTCCACCACACACCCATAAATACACATGGACATACCACACAAGCCATGCCATGCTATCATGCACAAACCTATTGGCCATATCATAGTCATGCACACACATGCATTTTTCCCACCACTTAGACATACTTATCATATGAACTTATGCCATACATACCAATTCCCATCATTTTTCCCAACACACATGCCATAATGCCATTTACATGACATGTCAAGCCATACGTACCTTTGGTCCAAAATGAATACAGGACCTTACATCCATTTTTCTCACCAAATTCACATCTAATTCATCATCGTCAAATACAAAAGATGTTATACAATGCCTATGGCAATATCTCCATGCCGTTACATAATCATATAATAATTTCTATACATATTTACATGACAATTTACTTTTACACACATCATGGAATATTGCTATTATACCAAAATAACATATCTATATCAAATTTGAGGCCTTTCCTACCCCTTATAAGCTTTAATTCCCTTGTTAGTCATTTAATTGCCGTACACTAGCATAACCACATTCCAACTTATAAAATTCCTAAAAATTCATATACAGCACCAATTTGAAAATTAAAATCTTGTCCATTCATAAGATTCAAGGGATTACTTAAAACTAAAATAAAAAGGAAGAGAGAATCACTTACACTATTTTCATATTTGAGGCCACCTTACATATATAAGTTAACCTTTAGTGAATTTTCTCAATCTTCATGAAAGATTGTAGTGTCCACAAGCTTTATAGATTATTTCCTACATATTTTTTTTATTTTTTTTAAGAATTAATGAAGAAAAAACTCATGAATAGGGGACTTTATGTAGCCATGGCTCCAACTAAGGAAAGGAGAATATGAGGGAGGTAAGGTGGGTGAATGATGATTTGGCTTAATAATGGAATGTCCATATGGCTTAAGCTTTATGTAGGCATGCATAAGTCCCTTGGGTGGTGACACGTGGCACTTGAGTCCCCTAAAAACCTTAATTTTTGGCTTTAACTTTGGAGAATTTTAAAAATTCATCCAAACTCTAAAAATCATTGGATAAATTTTAAAAATCCTTAATTAGGCTTATTTATAGGCTTGTAAAATTTCACATCAAAATTCCATCCACAAGTCATTTAACAAATTTCTAAAAAAAAATTGAGAAATTTTGAAAAATTACCTAACAGCCTTAGAAAAATTAAAATTCCTTCACTAATAAACTTAGTGGAATTTTTTATCTTCTGGGTATGATGTTTTATAGGTTTTTCTAGGCACATCTCGGGTCATTCCTAGCCCGGGTGCATCTGAGGCTACGATTCACTAGGTTATGTCCTAAAATGAATTATCAATTCTTTAAAATTTTTTAAATTAATGTCATTTACCCATTTTGGCTCATCAATGTTTCATGACTAGTATGCCTCTTCTCGAGCCTCATGAAAGTGTCTTGGCTTCCTAGTTACACTTTTAGCCTTAGAGGTACTTTTTATGTAGCCTCAATTTATGGTTATTACATATGGGCTTAAAGCATTTTTATCCCCCCAGTGCAAATACAGTTGTGCCATTCAAAGATTTGTCTCTAGTAGTATATTAGGCTAATGACAAATAGGCTATTTGGGATGAAAAATTGATGCCTTCTATATAGTATCTAAGATCCATTAGTAGATTGATCAAAATATGCACTTTTTGCCAAATTCAACGTGATAAGAATCAATAAGCAGATGAATTAGCCACCTTTGGTTTCCATGTGGGATAATAAAAAAGGAGTAATCATGAAATAAGCCCTCATTTTAAATTCAGAGAGGCCATAGTATGAGACAAAATGGATAATGGAAAAAGAACTAAAAAAAGGTAAACCTTGGACTTACGATGTTAAGAACTACATAAAAAATGGGGAATTTCCTAAAGAAGCTACAGATAGGGATAAAAAAGTGTTAGAAAGTTGTCAACTTAGTTCATCAACATAGATAAGGTTCTATAAACAAGGTGATTAGATGGTCTTCAACTATGTTGTTTAAGTAAGAAAGAAGTAGAGAGGATTATAGAAGAGATACATTCATAATCTTATAGAACACATGTGAATAGTTTAGAGTTACCAAGAAAGATTAAGAACTAAAGGGTTCTTTTGGCTTACTATGGACCATGATTGCTCAAAATATGTAAGGAAGTACCATAAGTTTTAGCAGTTAGGGACTTAAGACATGTGCTAGCATTAGAACTATGCAGGTTGTCAAGTCTTTTGCCATTTGCCACTTAGAAGATAGACATAATATGAGAGATACATCTGACAGTCTCACATGGGCATCATTTCATCATGGTTACCACGAATTATTTCTCTAACTGGGTTAAAGTAGAGTCTTTTAAGAAGTTGGGAGAAAAAGAGTTGGCAAAGTTAATAGAGATAAATCCAATTTGTAGATATAAAGTCCCACAACATATAATTTTAGGTAATGGTTTCTAATTTTAGGCTAAAATAAAGGCACTATTGCAAAGATACAAGATACAACATTATAAATCATGCCTTTATAGACTACAAGCCAATAGGGTGGTTAAAGTGGCAAATGAAAATATCAAAAGGATCCTATTTAAGATAGTAGTGACTTATAGAGATCAGGTTGATAGACTTCCATTTACTCTTTAAGGTTGTAAGATAACTATTCAAACATCGGCGAGTGCTACTCTATTTTCCTTAGTATATAGGATACATATAGTACCCTTTTTTTGAAATTGAACATCAATCATTGAGGGTGGTTATAAAAGGTAGGATTCCTAAAACAGCATAGGTTGAACAGAGGTTCCAATAGTTGAACTTGTTGGATAAAAAACACCTAAAGGCTAAATATCACAATAAAGTGTATCTAGAAAATGATTGCCTAAGCTTTTGGAAAAAAAGAAAGGAATGAAAAGTTGAAAGAAAGGGGTTTGGTCCTTAAGCTAATGAAATTAGGCCTAACTATTCGAAGTAGAAAGTTTAAACAAAGTTAGGAAGAACCCTTCATTCTTATGTACTTGTTGCCAATTGCCAAGAGGGTCCATAATCCTTATAGATTATGATGGAAATGAGTATAAGAAACCTATAAACGTGGATAAATTAAAATGGTTCAATGGTAAAGACAAATAAAAGAGAAAAAGAAGAGAAAAGGATCCTTGTAGGTTAAAAATAAAAAAATGGCAGCCTTGATAGAATTGGGTGCCTTGATAGGATGACAACTAAAAAGACACATCTTATGCAACAATTAAGGGTTTAGAGAAAATAGTCAATCAAGAAAACCCAAAAGGGTTGATTGGCAATAAGAGTTTAAGATGTAATTAATATTTCCCTCAATTAAAGAAGGATTGGTGTTATTAATTAATGTCATGTTGTAGTTATCATAAAATGCCAATATGATGCAAATGTATAAGACTACTTTAATAAGCTCGATTGAGCATCTTATGGACTATAAAGATAAAGATATTATCATGAAAGTGCAAATTACATTATTTTGTATTCAAGTTTAGCAATACAATAAATGTACACACTTATTTAGATCCTCTGTCTCTAGTTACAGTTTTTATCTTATGGTTTCAACCAATGTGATCAGTTATCTCAACATGAACTTGCCACCCACTCCTTATATACATCAAAAGTTTATAAGTTTCAAGCACTTTTATAAGGAAAGTTAATCTTTAAGGGTAACTATTTCCATAAGTCATGATATCTAATACTAAAAGTAATAGATAGATACCCCCTTAGAATTAGAAATTGTGTGTAACAATGCCCTAGATCTTAACAAACTACCTCATATAGTGATTAGGAATGCAAAAAGTAATTCTATGTAAGTCAACCAAAGGAATATAGCTTGATTTGCTGCTTTATCATACATATGTGAAAGAATCCTGGGCTTATGAAATTTATGATGTCATTAGTAAAGGTTATTAGCTAAAGGACCTATTGCTCAGTATCTAAAAAATGATGTAGAATCATGCAAGGAATTAAATGTTTGAAACTATAGGAATCAAAAACACAAGGGGGACGATCATTTAGCAACTGAAGCTTCTAATGCTACTAGATCTAAAAAAAGCTATTAGGAATGAAAACCCAAAAAGGCTTTCTAAGGAAAAGATAAGCTAGGGTAGGGTGAAAACTAGTTGAGGCCAGTTTATCCTTAAAAGTTTATTGGGACTAAAAACCTAAAAGGGCTTCCTAAGAATAAGGCAAACTAAAGAATAGGCCAAAAACCTATTAAGGGCAGTCTATTCTAAAAAAATAAAATAAAATACTTGTAATAGAAAAGGACTTCCATAAAAAATGGTACTGGTGGATTACACTGCATCTAACCACATGACAGTCATTGCAATGGTGAGAAGAAAGGGGTTCAACCCTCTCTTGATGTCATTATTGCACTAAATAGTCAATAGCTCCTAAAGCCCTATGAAATAATAACAAGATATTTGGCAAAGAAAATAAACATGTGGACACCTATGCATATAGATGGGATGTCAAGTACAGCTATCAAAATAAGCAAATAGGGAATTCAAAGAAATCAATTCCCTCATAGATACCCATCTAATAGCCATTAAAGGGAAAATCCCAAATAGATTGACCACTTTATATAGATAGTAAGGGACACAGTAATGAGGGCAAAGTAGTGTCTTGAAAAAATAAAGCACCTTAAAAATCACAACAAATTCTTCAATTAAATGACATAGCTTCTATTGCGAGAATCAAAAAATGTGAAATTAAAAGTCCTACAAAAGAGCTATAGCTCTTAAAAAAGGCAAATTGATTCAAACCTATTAAAGAAATTTCAAGTCACTAAAAAGAGAAATAGCAAGATTTGCCCAAGAAAATGAGTCGCCAAGAATATTTTAAAGGTTTTAGAGAAATTAGCCACCAATTAGAGTAAGAAATGAATAAAAACCAAGAGGAATTAGGATTTATGCATACATTAATTGCATTTGTAGGATGGAGGTAAAAAGCAGTGGTTTTATTTCAAAACGGCCATTTGCACCACATCTAAAATGGTTTTTCCCAAAAAATTAAAAAATAACCATTTCATTGAAGGCAAAACAACCATTTTACCTTGCTTATTTAAAAAAAAAAGCTCTTTTTCCTCCTCTTTTACTTCATCCATTTCTTCTTTATCTATCTTATCTCTATTGTTGCATATATATCACCTATTACAAAAAAGCCACCTTGATGCCAGCAGAGTCACCAACCATAGGAGTTCATGCTTGAGCATGTGGCACTACATGATTGGCTCACTATAGAAGAGGTAGAGTAATTCAAGTGCTTAGCCATAGTGACCATAATTAGGAGTGTAACACTCATGCCACAAGGTCCGAGAAGTGCGCTCGCGGTGCCGGGTCACTTACACATAAATTGAGATAGTGACACTAGTCATGGAACTTTAAGGGGCTTTTTAAACTGATGAAAAAGGTAAAATTTAAAAATTTAGCAAAACCAATAATTTATTTCAGACTTTAAGCTACCCTTTTGAGCAATAAAAATTTTAGAGGCCTATAATGACCTAGGATGTGCCCAGATGGACTCGGAGATAGAAGACCCCGATGCTCAAAAATCCCACTAAGTCCATTGGTGAAAGAAATTTTGAATTCCGAGGTCATTTTCAAATTCTCATAATTTTTAAGGTTAGGACAGAAATTGAGGCAGTTTGAAATACTACCCTATCAATAAAGTTTGGTAACAAAAATTTATGAGCATGTAAAAGGGGTTAAAATATCAATTTTAAAAGAAAAGGTGTAATTTTTTGAGGTCCATCTAAATTTTGGTGAAATTTTAAAGTTTGCCATAAAATCGAGACATTTCAGGATGGCCGTGTAGCTGTGAGACCCACCCAAACTTGGCCAAGTGGCAAGGGTGAGTGACAAATGGATAATTTAACTTAAATAAAAGAAGAAAAATGCCTCCCTTACTATCTAGGTAGTCACACTATAACAAAGAGAATGGCCATTTCTAGAATTTCTAGTTTTCAAAAATTTTTGGGAATTTCTATGTTCCAAAAATTTCTTTGGGATGTTAAGGGAGCCCTTAAAGAAGAATCATGCACAAAGGAGTTCTCAGCTATGAATTAAAATTCATGGAAGTTTACTAGATAGAAGTAATCTAATGAGCCTATTTAGTGAGTTTTCATGACTTCTCCTTTGTTTTCTTAGGTAATTGTGGTTGTAATTGGGTCCTAGTGATGCCTAAAATCTATGGGGACATGTATGGCCTTTTATTTTGAGGTGAATTGGGGTAAGGGAGAGCTTGAAATAGGTGGAGAAAGTGTCCGTAAGTGCAGGAATGAAGGCATGGTAGCCTCAAAATAGTGGCAATTTCATTTAAAAGTGAGTGAGGTAAGTGAATCCAGCCATTCACTTCATACCTTCTAATTTTTAGTAGCTTTTCCTTTGAGATTAGGGTTGGTTATAGTGCTTGAATGGGCTTGAGTAGGTTTTTCTTTGTATGGTTGTAACTTATGGCATGATGAAAGGAGGATTTCATGGTTGATTGTTGAAAGGAATTAATATATATATTGATTGTAAGGTTAGTTGAGAGGTTTATAAGTGGACTAAAATATGCTTATAATGTGTAAAGCATGAATCAATGGCTTTTGTATGAATGTGTAGTGGTATCCCTTAGAAATTGATGGAAAGGTACATAGTTGGCATGAAGTGTGCATATAGCTGAGGCATGTATAGCTTGTGCATTAGTGTGGCATGCATGGTATAGAGTATACATGTGTGAATATATACTAGCATATTGATGTGCAAGGTGTATGTGTGATAAGTGATGTTAAAATGTATGTATTGGCAATAATTTCCTTTAGTGGCCAAAAGGTATACATTGCATGGGAAAGCTTGGCATGTATGGTATGCGGGTAAGTTTAGTGCCTATGGGTGATACAAGATAATATGCATGTAATACATGATATTAAATTGACATGAACTTAGCTAATATGTACTTTGAGTGGCATGAAATGGTAAAGGTATGTGAGTGTGATTAAGCTATGGATAAATGGATAATTGTGTGATAAACACTATGGGAATGCATGATTAAGGTTCTTAACTAGTCATACCTGGAAGCTAGTGTAATGGTAGTAGCATGAAAAAGAGGATAATAGGTGTACCATGATATGTGTACTAATGCTTAATCATGTGACCATGATTAGCTTAACTATTTTGACAGGAAAATAAGTAAAATGTATACCTTGAAATGACAAGTAAAATGATGCTAAACTTGGCATGAAATGATGTATGAAAAGTGGGTTGTAATATGCCTTTAAGGGGCTATAACTTAAGATTAAATGATGTGCCTAAAACTTATGTCTTTGAGGGCCATTATTTATGATTACGTGTATGGCATTTGAGCCTATGGTTTGGCCTAAAAATGTGTTATTGTTTATTGACTTAGGGCCTATGACCTTGATGAAAATAGTGTTGAAAATTGCACTAAAAAATAAGGTGAAATGGACATGAAAAGATTACTAAAACTTAGCCGCAATGACTTATAACTATTCTAAATAACCATCACTTGAATTAATAAATATCCTAGACAGTAAATACCCTAGAGTTGTGAAATACTTATGGAATTAAATCCAACATAATACAACATAATTATTGGTACTTGAACCTCTGATTATATTTTCTAATATTTTTCTAGCACAGCCTAATTATGGCTATACCAGACTGCGCTAATTTCCAACTGTGTTGTAAAAATTGTAACTATCTTTTTTTGAGTTTATAATATTATAAAAACATAATCAATTAAGAAATGGTTATAGATTAAGGTTAAATAACCCACTAGATAGACAACCACTGGATGGGTTGATCAGTCAACATAGGGATTATTGCAGCTATTATCTTATTTGATTTTCAAATAGGGTCAGTACAGTGGCCTAGGTCTATTTTAGGCCACTATGCTAGTTGGACAGTCAAATTAGACAATGACATTCGGTAATTTATATCTTGCTTGCTAGTGTAGCAGTGTAGGTCCCAAAGGGCCACTACATTAGTCGGACAAAAAAACCAATCTACCATGTAGGCTAGTTTATGACATCTTTAATCTTTAAATAGGGTCAGTACAATGGCTAAGGTCCTAGAGGATCTTTATACTAGTGTAGATTCCTCGCTCTTGACCTGTGATGATAGCAAAAAAATAGACTCTTAAGCATGGCACACACCTTCATAAGATAGGTCCACATAGACCTATTAGATCATGTCTACATAGGTTAACTACAAAAACAGGCCAAATTTTAAGCCAACATCAGCATATGGGACTTACTGATGTCATTCAAAGACTATAAATAGAAAGTGGTTAAAGCCTTAGGTCAAGTTGTTGTTTCTATGACAACTAGCCCAGATAAACATGTACAAGTGATGAAGATAAGCAACATAGGCCTTATTACAATCTTTGACTCCAACTAGCCTTTAAAAGGAAGGGAGCATAATAAACCCCTTTTTGTCAAAGCTAAAGTGAATAGAAAAACACGAGATATGCAATGGTGGATGATGGCTCTTCCCTTTGTGTCTGTCCTGCCAAAATCTTATTTGGTTTGAGAATCAAGAAGAAGGATTTATCACCTTCAAGTATCACTATAAAGGCTTATGACGCTACTAGGAGACAAGCTAAAGGGTTTCTTAGAGTTAAGGTAAAAGTGGGACTAGTCATTGATGAAGTCGAATTCACCATGATAGATATCCCTATAACCTTTTTTATCCTATTAGGGAGGCCCTAGTTTCACAAGCTCAGAGGAGTCTCCTTAACTTTGCACAAAATGATCAAATTCCTACATCAGGGCAACATCATCACCATAAACGCTAAAGTCGATCATGTTGTTTACACATTAACCATTGCTAAGTAGCCTTTCATTTGATTTCATATTATGGGAATTTATGAAGATTACATAGACCCATCTGTGTCTAAGATGATGAAGAGGATGGACTTTTTCTCG
>CANXYI010638790.1:0-10247 GCA_948208565.1 Hura crepitans
TTTAGACGTCCATTGGATGGGTTGATTGGTCAACTAGGGATAGAGTAGCTGTTAGGTAGTCGATCTCTGTGGGACCCACTACTAAGTAATACAGTATAGCGGGTGCAGCCGCTTGGGTTTAATGAAAAGCACTGCACTACAAGGTATTAAATTGTGGCCTTGGGGTGGTCTATAGACCTACCTCCAGTGTCCACCATAGGCATTAATTAGTATACACTGCAGGTGCGAGAATAGTTCATAAACTGTTCTCTGCCATCTGCTACAAGTACCGACATAGTATTACGGTAGGTGCAGCTACCTAGGCCCTAAAAGTGGGCCACTGCACAAGATTTTTCTACTGTCCAGTGTCTTAAAGTGATGTCTATCTGTCTTGGGCTTATAAGTACTTAAAATTAAATATATTGGTTATATGTCACTAAATCACATATACATAATAAAGGTAAAGATAAGGAATGGATATTTTAGTCAGACACATAATTGTATGGGTGTGTCCATTGCATGTTGCATAAATGACATATTGTATTTGGATTATTCCACCATTGAGTTTCATACTCAGCGTGTCGGTGTTCCGATGCACAGGTTGTAGACAGAAGAAAAGCAAGCATCAGACTTCATCGTTAGTGTAGCTATTTGAGTCTATTTTGGTATTGTATTTTTCTTTCTTATGTATTAAAATAGTAATGCACTCATGTGTAGAGGTCATATGGGTTATGAACACTCACTTACAGTATTATAGAAGTTTTAATGTATAGAGAACTGCTTAATAGTGTACTTATGATGTTTGTGTTAATTTTGAATGTGCGTTGATGGGTCTCCGACCCTGTGAGATATTATAATTAATATGTGTGTGATTTGATGAAGTATTGGAGGACCAGAGGGTCCATTGATGGTTGGTGAAGGTGTGTGATTCATAGAAGTGTTCTTTTACAGGTTTTAAAAATTTGGCTAGGCAACAAAGCAGCCGTTATGCTGCCCGTTTATTTTGAAATATCCGGTTATGCCTGAGGGTGACATAAATAGTTCATAAAATTTACAGTATTTCAGATAGAATGGAAAAAGGGGTGTGACACTCTTGGCCATAGAGGCTAGTGCACTGACTACTTATGTCTACTGCATGTTTCTAGACTAAGAACCTTGCCTAGATTTATAAGATTGACTATACCTCTACTGTTGTGGTTGCTTGAATTGATTACTCTTAATCCTCTTTTTTTTTTTGAATAAGGAGCTAAATTGGCTTACCCCTAACCCGTATGATCTCTTTTCATGATAACTCTTTTATTTTTCTTTCTATGTCTCCTCTATAGTATGGGAAGCTACTACCAAGGTAAAAAAGTCCTTAATCTTTATCACTGCAACATTAAATACTACTATAAGTGTGCAGTGGTCCTATTAAACCACTTAGCAGTATCACCCATATTAAGAATATGTGTAGTGATTCTATTAGACCTCTCAATGGCTGCACCAGCATTTAGAATACAACATCAAAGAATCTAGTAGTTGCTACTAATCCTTAGTTGACTAGTCAACCTACCTAGTAGGTGTCTAACTAATATGGGCCTTACCATTTTCCTCATTCATCTCAAGCATTATCTCAATTAGTGATGCTTTTACCTTTCATCATTTCCACATCAGTATCACATTATGCATTTACTTACTTATTTCACATAATTGAAGTACCCATTTATCCATTTAGTCATATTTGCATCATAAAATTTTCAGTGCCAATAATGCAACTTCCTTGTGTTCCCATCTCCATTATTAATTCCATTTCATAATTATATTTTCACACATGTTTCTAATATTACCTTTCAAGATTATCACCCACCAATTCATAATTGTTTAGGCATTTCCTTTCTTTTACATATCACATTATAAATAAATATGTACATTTATTAATTGATCTATCTTATTACTTATATTGACATTACAATAAGACCAATTGACACTATTATCAAATAATCATTATTACTTCTTAAATTTAGACCTTCATTAATTAGTTAACACCATTACTTAAATTACACTTTGTATTATTCTAATTCACATATTATTGACATCCTTCCATATTATCCAATTACACAATTAAACATATATATAACCCTATTATCCATCATTTCTATTTATGCACATATTATATTAACAAAAATCAACAATTCTCACATTATCCAATTCTTCGATGGCACATATATTTAATCTTATTATTCCTTATTTGTAATTATGCTTATATTACATTAATGGACATAGAAATTTCTTTTATAATTCATGCCATTACCATATCTTACCACCTCTAGACATTGTTCCCATTTTTAATTAATTCCTTGATTTCACTTAATTCATATTCCATTATCTTATTCCTATAAAAATTCATTATAATATTTAACCAAATTATTATTTATTTATAACCTACCATTCGGCCAAGTCTACCTCACTCATTTATGTTTTCATTTCTTATCTAATTCCTATATTAACCATTAAATAAATATTCTATAAATCCATTTCCACCTCCATTGTTAACTATTTACAACAATACACATATTCACATAACATCCATTTTACAAATTCTAATTAAATTTCTTTCCTAATTGTTATTTAAATGTATATATGTTGTCAATTATCATTCTTTTATCCAATGTACATAAATATAACCAACTTTATTACCCTTTACACTACCTATACCATTCAGCCACTGTCACATAACACACACTCACATGTTCATTTATCATTCAATTCACATGTAATTCACTATTTAATTAGACTTATAACCTAATTATATCCACTTTTCTCCTGCACTACTTAAGTTCACATAACTTACGCCTTATCAATTTCAACTAAATTTCTCCTAAACATTATTATCTATATGTATATTTACATCTAATTATCACAAATCAAACCAATGTTCATTAATATAACTAACATTAACATCATTCTTGCCATCCATTTCATTTAGCCAAGGAGACATCCTACACTTTTATATTTATTTTTATCTATTTCATATTCCATCCACTAACTTATCATATATATAGCCTAATCATACCATTAAACACATAATACACACATATACACACTTAGTTCACATATTATACATAACCGACTCATTCTTGATATTATGAAAACAATTAAAGTAATGTATAAATCATTAAATATACTTACTAATGGTCTCTTTGGTCTCTAAATAAGACCTTCACAGCTTCACTTTTCTTTTTTCTTTGCTTATCTCCAAATCTCACTAAAAACATAATAATTTTTTCATTAGAAAAATCATAAAAAATTCCTACCAACTCTAAACTACAAATTGAAGATAGAATCACTTAATTAAGCACCCCTAATTACCATCAAAAATATTAAACCTTCAAAAGACTTCACTTACCAATTTAGGGGTTAGGAAACCCCTAAACATTCTCTCTCTTAATTCTTTCCAATTACACCTCTTCTTACTTGTTTCACATGAAACTAAAGCATTATAAGTGGAATAGATGAATTTTACACAATCAATTTTGGGTTACAAGCATGTTTTTATGGTTAAATGGCAAAGAAATCTAAAGGGTGGAAGAATGGAAGTGGCATCGACCACCCATTAGGGAGGAAGATTGGGAAGTCTTCATTCCATGTGCCATTTACACATAAATCCACCCTTTTGTATTATGTTCACCAATGGCCATGATTTGGCCATATGGCAATCTAAGGGCTTAAATTAATTCAAGGTAATTTTAGTTCTTTTAATTCCGTCATTTGAGGCTTCAGTAAATTGCTCTCTTGGCACAAAACATTTAGAAATTCCATATTTAGTAAGTCCCTTGAGTTTCAAAATTTTTAACTGAGAGGAATCCACTAAATTGAATAGTTATGATTTTATTCAATTAAAATAAATCTCTTTATTGTGTTAAAAAAATTCCAATCTTAATACCATTGGCTCAGTTTGAATTTTTACCATCATATCATGCTATTTTCAAATTTTTTGAGCTCAAATAATATATTTTACCATTTTGCTAAAACTAGGTTATTATTCACCAAAACACTACAATTGAATCTTTAACTACATTTTTAACCACTTATATGACTTCATTTCCACTACAAAATTCTTCCAAAATGAATTCATATTATTTCTTTCCATCTTGTTCAATTAGTTTATCTAGGCCCCGAGATGTATTATTCTTGATATGGTGTCACTATTCATAAGGATCATGTCTTGAACTTCATTCTTTTCACACTTTTGTATCCCTTTCATATTATTTTCATATTTTTCCATTCCCCTATATATGTTCCATATATTTTTAGACCTTAAAATACCCCTTTCCATTTATGCCCTTGATAATTTGAAAAATGACCATTACGTCCCTCACTCATTTTTCATTATGTTATTCATACTAGCTAACTCTACTTGATCTATCTATCTATTTTACTCCGCATAATTTCCTCAAATTTTTATTTTGTGCTTGGGAAAACTAGATAAAAAATAGGGGCATAGCAGCTCTTCCTTCCTTAAAAGAATTTCATCCTCAAAATTCTACTGGAGTTGTATTGACTCAAGCTCTCCTTCTTATGTATACTTCATTCATTGATATTTATGCTCATATCCTACCTATGTTAGGTTTATTTCATCAACACAATAGTAAAAGTGAGTAAATTGACAGTCTTAAGGTAATAATAAGGAGTACAAATAAGGTCTTCTAAAGCCTCTGGCTTTACTTGAGCTCTTAATGTGCATTTGTTTTATGGAGTTTCAATTTTCACTCTCTGTACTATTTTTGATCTTGTCCTTTAACTAACATTTGTTACACCTATTATCCTTTCTCTTTGACTTTAAGACCCTATAATTGATGAGGTTTTGTATTATGGATTGTTAACTATTCTTCACGGGCAATCCCTAGCAAAAAGTTTTAAGGACCTAAACTTATAACATGCCCATGGTATGGTCTTCTAGCATGTACCTAAGTGTCTCTTCCCATAATGTTCGCATACAGTAATTACTACACTACTAATAGTGTATACTATCACACTCACATCTTGAACTTGTTAAGAATGCCTATATTGCATTCCTTATTTAGATTTTTGAATCTCTACTTATTTTTATGACTCTAATTAGATCTATTTCTCTTTTTATCTTCTATCTATTTCTGAAGTGGAGCTTGCTTGACCTTGATCAAAAGGCCTTTTCCTTTAAAATCCTTTCTTTCGCTCTTTTAATATGTCTTTCACTATGGAAGCTATAGCTACATAGGAAGCAAACTCTCTAATTTTTCTTATAGCCACTTGTAACCTAATTCCAAACTTAAGGCCCCTTTCGAACCCATTATGTCCCTCTACCTTAGTAGGCACTACCTTTTTTTGCATAACGGCTTATCTTGGCAACTCTTTCTTATACTCTGACATGGATCTATCCCCCCTACTTCAAATGAAGGAATTCTTGTCTCTTCTTATCAAGGTAGTTCTTTGTAATGTATTTCTTATTAAAATCTTCTAAAAATTATTCCCAAGTTAAATCTTCCTATGCCTTCCCTTAGCCAACTATTTTTTACCATCGATATGCCTCTACTAGTAATAGAGAGGTAGTGTAAGTCATTCTCTCTTCTAAAGTACATTTTAGGTGCTCTAATTTCTAATGGTCCTTTCTAAACAATACACTACTATAGATGGATCGCCAACCTCTGTACCTAGGAAATTCTTAGGCCCCATTTTCTTTACTCTTCCTTATGTCTTTTAGAGGGCTTGTAATTGTAGTGGTTACACTGATGGTGAAGGTGGAGCAACAGTAGTTATGGCTTATCTTAGAAAATCAACCATTTGTTAAAGTAACTTAGTTTATGCTTAAGTTACCTACCTTACACTTTATTGTATTTGTGATCTAGTATTTTGTTGGCTCATTTACTATAGCTTATACATGGCTTTCAACCTCATCACCGACACTTAGTGGTGTGGTCTGACTCATCTTTAATCTTTATCGATGAACACTCACAAGCCTTAAGTAGCATATATATGTATAATATGTGACTTAACTCCTATGGCACTCATGTGCAACCTTATATTCTAAGGACCACCTAAACCTACTCTAATACTTCTAAATAAGCAACCTTAATACCCAATCATAGGTGACATCTTTTACTCGATCTAATAGTCAAACTCAAATAAGAGATGTTCCTTGACCTTATTTACCTTATCCTTAACTTAACATTTTAAATCTTCTTAATACTATATTGTATTCTATAATTTATTATAACAAGCAATATTATACATTCACATATGTATAGGTAATTTGTTTCACTTTAACAAAAATTTTGCAGCATAACAGCTACATAGTGTCACGACTCAAAATGAACCTACCTTAGATAACACTTTTATAATAATTGCAACCTTTAAATTAACAATCCCAATCATACTGGATCCTTCTAATCCTAATATCCATCTCAACTATCAATATCACAGTTACAACACTGTACCTTAATACACTTAATTAAATTGCACAATGATAATCATATCAATGCCAGTACTCAACTATATAGATATATTTAATATCTCATTTAACATGTTTGAGTTATTGTAGTTATGTATAAAAACATATCTATAATGAACTAGACTTAATCCCATTACCCTTACATATATATGAGTGTTGATCTATAATTGTCACATACCTACATCCATAATATACCAAAATAAAACTCGTTGATCTGCGTCGTTATGCTTGACACTGATACGTAAATTCTTATGTAATACCTATGCATCATAGATAATGTTGCGCTAAGCATAATGCTTAGTGGTTTATTCAATGAGGTATACATTACCATAAAAATATCCAATTAATTAATAACATAGTCAATATAATACATACCAAGTAATACATAAATCACACTTGCCAAACACACCATTAGTCACATAATCTTTATTGAATCTACTTATACTAATAGTTTACTAATAACTTATGATCCACTATGTCTTCCTATTCTTAATTACATATTATTTTTTTAACATTAGGTTCAAATTACATACTAACTCAAGTTTATTATCGCTTTTCAGTTTATATTATATTCTTAAACATACATGTTCATTCTAGATGATATTACCTAAATTAGTTTTTCTAAATAGCATATGAACTCTAATAACAAGGCTTAGATTTAGCTTGTTAATCTGATTACATCCATTCCTCTTATTTTCATAGTGTACATTGTTATTTTCTACATATTATTCAAGTATAGTAGTATCGCTCAATTCATTCTTTTATAATAACATATATTCCATAGTCTTATTAGTTAATTTGTTTAATTATTGCACTATTTAATAATACTAGTCTTCTTATAAACTTATTTATCCATTTTCCTTATTACGTGTTCCTTGTTACATATTACTTAGTTAACTTTATGTTACTTTTATCATTTCTTCATTGTGCTTACTCCATTTATACCATTTTACTTGCCTATATATAGTAGTCTTGCTTTTGGTACTGGATAATAGGATTTTAATGATTGTTCAGTGTTCCACATTTACAACATTGCATGCTATTGCACTAGCATTCAATGCCAATATAGGTACACAGTGGTCCTATTGAAGCTCTCGGTAGCTATTCCTTTATTAAAAATATGTGTAGTGGTTCTATTAGATGTCATGGTGCCTGCACCAGCCTTAAAAAGTACTATAAGTGTGCAATGGTCCTATCGAACCTTTAAGCAGCTACACTAGCATTAAGAGTATGTGCAGTGGCTTTATTGTGTAATGCCCAAAAAATCTTAGTGTTATGAATAGTACTTTTTCTGGGACGTGAATATTGCTTTCCTAAATAAGGAACACTAATTTTACTATATGGAAGTATTAATCATAATAGAATTTTGGGTGAAGTTTGAAGTCCAAATAAAGTCATTTAAAAGGTTAAAAGCAACTGTTAAGTTTTATGGTAATGTCACATGAATAATGACCTAGTTTTATATAAACCATAAAATATTCAAATTTTACTTAGAAAATTTTGGGATCGATACAAACTGATGCTTAAATATTCTAAATAGTTAATTGGCATTGGAATTGGAATTTTTTGATATTGAAAAGTATTTTTACTAAATTAGGTTAAGTTAAAATGTTATTTTTTAATCGATTTTCCGCTATTTTTGAGCTCAGGCTTTTAGAGGCTTAAATGGTATTATTTAAAGGAATTTTTTAGGCTTAACTGAAGGAAAGAAAAAGTGGTTTAGGTTGAAATGAAAAAAAAAGAAGAAAAGAAAATGGAAATTTTAAAAAGCTACATAACTATATATATGGTCAAAATATTTTAAGAGATGATCAATAATTGAATATTTCCCATCTTTTGCTTCTTCCTTTCTTTTTTTTAGCCGACGTCAACCACAAAGGAAACCACCATTTGTTAATTCTTCTCGCTCCAAATAACACCTTTTTCTCTATTTAAACACAAGATATGACCCTCCACTACCTCTAAACCTCATTTTTAGCAAGAAATCATAGAAAAATTAAACGATTTGCTCGATTGGAATTCTTAACGAATAGTAACCCCATTTTGTTCAAGTAAATTTTTTCAAAATTTGATATTTCTCTTAGGTTCCCTAGGTGCTAAAAGCTTATATACGTGGTTAATTTTAATTTTAGAATGTTGTTTGAACTTATACACATTTTTATGGAAAGAATCTATAATTGACAGATAAACTAGGTAGTAATCAAAAGGATAAGGAGAAAGAACACGCATGAGTAGACTCAATGTCAACTTTTGAATTCATTGTAAGTTTAATTATGGAAATTTGATGTGTGTGTGTGAGTGTGAATATGTAAAAATATGTGTGTATGGAATGTGACATATAAGCATAAATAAGCATTACATATTTTAGTACTATTAGGTGGGTTATTTATTGTGATAATAATGCTTAAATGATGTTAGAATGGATGATAATTGTATGTTGGATGTTATGGTTGAATGGCCTAAAATGAGCATATGTTTTTATGTGATGTTAATGTTCATGTAGAAGGGATTCATCAAATAATTGATGATGAAATTTTATTGGATGCATATGTTGTGTGATGATAATTATAGCTAAATGCACATAATGGTGGCATAATGTAAGGTGGCCGAATGGTTGTATGGCTTAAAATACATGTTGTATGATGATTAAAGATGTGTATTAATGTGAATGTACATATATCATCATGTTTGAATATAATGTTATATGTTGGTGCATGGAAAATGATAAATGAGCTTTTTTGTGTGTGTATGTAATATGGCCAAATGGTCTCATATTTAAATGTCTATATGCAAGTTCAATTATGTTTGCACAAGAAAAGGGAATTCTTGTAAATGTGATTATGGCATTAAGTGTGTGATGTAACTTGATTACGAAAGCTTTCATGTAATTTGTGAGTTTTAGAAATTATATGGCTAAATGAGATGCCATATATGATGATAATGCTAAAATCATATGATATTATATTTGTGCACATTTTGAATATGAATGTGGTATGTTTTAAGGCTTATAGCCAAAACTAGCACGGTGGTATAATGTAAGGATAGTAAAAAATGCATGACAAAAATAAAAATATTGATTTTGAGAAAGATATATGAATATGAGTTTTATTGATGTCCTAAGTTAAACATGTCTATGTTATGTAATATATATATTATTGTGACTCGACCCACGATAAGGCTCAACGCTTCCATAGGAGTCACCACTAACTGATTAAGGTGCAGCTAGCCACCGGATAAGTTTGGTCTGCATTCTAGATTCGGGACTTGTTTGACATAGGGAAGGTATTAGGCACCCCATGTCCTATTTTTAGGGGGATAATTGTTGATTATTGGACATTTATTTTGAAGGCTTTTATTTTTTAAGGTTTATAAATGGATAAGTTAGCAATTAATAATTTATGTAACTTTAAAATCTTTGTTATATTATCCTCTTATTATTTTTAGCAATCATGATACCAACTAATGAATTAAATGGATTATTTTTATAATCTATAGGCATTTCAATTTGATCAGATAATAAAATTATGAACACAGCCCATAGAACTATCCTAAAAAAGGATTTTTATTTATTTTCATATACCATCACCATGATAAAAAATAAATCTTTGAAATTCGAACTTGTCGAATCCTTCCAATTATAAAATTTTCCTATCTATTGTTTAAATGATTAAATACTTTATAATTAATCTTATTTTTTTTATATAGGTTATAAACATTATCTCTCAGTAATATTATATAATTTTTTATTAATAATATCTCTATTTCAAAATATATTCCAATTTTTGATTGATTTCATTTCTCA
>CANXYI010638832.1:0-10007 GCA_948208565.1 Hura crepitans
CCTAATTAAGATAAGGAATAACTAATAAGTAATTTAAGAAAATAAAACTAAATAAAGTGAATCATGTGTATGGATTTTATTGCTATGAATATGCTTTATGAGCATAAATCCTTGCCATGTAATTTATGCCATGTTATCATATGATGTTATGTACTGAATTTCATGTTAAGAATATGAGTGTTAGCACATAACTTTAAAATGTAAATTCATATCATTTTATGTTGTGAATGTTATGTATACACTAATCTAAATCATAAAGATTATATATATATATATATATATATATATATATATATATATATATATATATATGTATGTATGTATGTTTTACATGCATGTATATAGTGTTGTTAATTAATTATATATCCATATTTTATTATACTATAGAAGATATGTATGTGTTTTTAAACATCATGAATGTATAAATCATGTGGTATTATATGTATTATGTTATTAGATACACTACTAAGCTCCATGCTTAGTGCATCATATTTGTTTGCAATGCATAGGTTATGAACATGTGAATTGGGGTCAAAAGATATAGGTTTAATAGATGAGACTATCAGAAAGGAGTTTATACTTTAGATTTATGTATTACTAGTATTGGATTATTATACTAATAATTTTGGGTAATTATATGTAAGGGCTGAAAGCTAATATTGTTATTATGATGTGTTATGTTGACCTTGTATTAGGGATTATATATTGTGAATATTGGTGGAACTTTCCCTTTCGATCATAAGATGCTTTTAACAAATAAGAGAGATAGGTTGATGTATGCTTTTATTTTGATATATACGTGAGGTTGAACCTTTTGATTTATATTTGTTGAGAAAATATGAGTTTGAGGACATGGTGATAAGATGTTGAGATAAGTGTTTCCTCTTAGGTTATTATTCATTATGGGAATAAGGTCCCCAGAATAGCCATTATGTTACTGGATTTTTGACTTGATGTTTCCCAAATGATAAAAAAATCTATAAGAGTGACTGTTGATAAGTTAAGTTTTAATAATTTCTATTTTAAATAAGATCAAGAAGTTTTTAGGTGATAGAAGGAGTTTTAAGTATGCTTAGGTGACAGTTGTGTGTTGCTTCTCCCTCGGACCCAGTGACGGGGCTAGCTAAGGGGTGTCATAAGAAGTGTTAACAACAAAATATAGCATTGAAGCCTTTTACATCTTTTTAACACCTAAGAGGTTTACTTTTAAAATAGATTCAACCTATGTAAAAAGGTTTATCATTTTGAACTTCAAAAAGGCTAAAACAAACTAAACTTTTGAGATTGCAAGAATGGTTTAGTTATTACAGATTTGATATTAAATATATTCCTTCTAATAAAAATGTAATAGTTAATTCTCTTTCTTGTGAACTTTTTGATATTATAGATGGATCCTACTGCCATAAACAAGCTATGCTAGACATGTAAGAGGAAGGGCATTCGAGAAAGAAATGTGCCCTTAAAAGAAAAAAAAGGGAAGAGAATGAGGGCAAAGGCCCTAGTCTTGTAAGGATGGGAAAAATGGGAGCATCAAATGATATAATTTGTTAGCTATGTTAACAACCTAGACATTTTGCTTTAAAAGGTTCTAGGAAGTTAGTAGTGAGTACAAAAGAATTGGCCAACCAGAAAAAAGGAGACATAAGAGGAAAGAAGGGAGAAACCTAAAGTAAGGATGATTAATCCTTGAACTCTAACCCTTGCAGGAGAAATCCTAGGTCCAAAAGAATGAGCATTCACCGTATTTCATGGACAAAGTTACTGCCAAACATGGAGTAATAAGAAAGAAAATACTAAAATGGAATGCTAAGCTTCACCCCTAATATGGAGCTAAAAAAGGCATTTTGGGAATTCTTGAAAGCCTAATTTCTTCACAGAAGGAGAGCACAATAAGCTCTAAAAACATTCAAGGTGACATTTTAAGTCATGAGACCTATGAAAGAGCCAGTAGATCCTAAGGGATTCTAAATCAAACCTTTAATAAGGGAAGAGTTTGATAAAAACTCTAGAGATAATCTTCTCAATGATTACTCATAAGATGATCTTTTTAAGGATAGACTAGAATGGGATACATCAGGAGAACCATCTAGTAAATATGATTTTAAAGTAAAGTATTTAGCACCATAATAGGTTAAACATCCCATACCATCCTATGAAGATTCCTAAAGAGAGTCTAATTGGAAATCTAGTAATGAAAGTTATGAAAAATATGTAAAAGAATTTGATCAAACAGTTAATTTAATGCTTGAGGATAAAAAGGCCCAGTATTTTTCACAAAATATCAAAAGCCTTAATTTTTCAAAAGACTGATCGATTTTATATGCAGGTTTAAAGGGAGGACTTGTAAAGAAGGACTTTTAACAACTTAAGCATTTTATAGATAAAGTTGTCTTGTATATTCAGAAGTTGGAAGAACGGCTTGATTTGTGCCCAGTAGAAAAAGAGGAATTTCTCTTACAAGTTTGAAAAAAAAGAAGAATCCTTGAACAATTAACTCAGCTACTTTTAAATAATATAAGATACACCATAAAAAAAAGACAATTGATTCGATAGATCTCTCTTTCTAAGAGTGTTCTATGTTGCACTCCTACATATATTGGCAACCATATAGAAAACCAGTCTTAAGATTTAGTATAGACATGGTTGCTGAAAGTATTTGTTTTCATAGAAGAGAGACTAGCAAAAATTATCAAAGTAGATATAGAAAATGTTTATGTGTGTTTATCACTCACAGGGATTGTACAGATGGTAATTAACATAGTGAAATATTTAAATCTAGTAAATGTACACAAAATTGTGTCTTTCTAGATTTTAAGTATAGTTATGGAGTATAAAGAGAATGGTAGAATCCATTGTCCTTATTAAATATGGAATTTACATCAAGTTCTAGCATGAGAACTTATTGAACCATAAAAGATTAATAGTTAGTCAATTTTTAAGATTTAAGTGAAGAAAATATGAAGAAACTAAGATTATTGACCAAGCATTATAGATTGATTTTCTTAAATCTATGCGTGAAGAAGTAATTCTAGTTAGGACTAAGTTATCTCGGCAAATGGTAGAATTTTTGTAATCATAGCAGTAAAAAACCTTCTAGTTAATGTTTTAGTGCAAAGAATGATAAAAGAAAAAGAAAGAGTAGAGGAACTTTTTCTGAGGCTGAGAGAGAGAGGGGTCTTACCTTGAGATTCAAATCTGAGACATATAAAATATGGCATAAGGTGGTTGAAAGCAATGAAAGGTGCCTTAAAGAAAAATACATAGAAATGGACCAAGCGCAGGAAGATGATGATCTAAATTAGGATTTCTAGGTCAGATAACATTTATAGAGTGATAAGTCATCCATGATGTTAACATAACTAATTAAAGCATTAAAATAATCTAAAGATTTTGAAAAGATAAAGAGGCACAAGCCACGTGTATTAATTTTAGAGGGTCTTGAGATTATCTCTTATCTTATCTATAAGATAAGATTCCTATAAATTATTGTACTCGATTGGATAACAGACCAAAGACACCAACTATCATTTTAATTTATTTGCTTTCAATTATTATATGGCTTTTGAGCTGGCAATCAGTACTATAGGCACCAACTCTTGTATCTATAAATACCCCTCAGCACTCCACTGCTAAGAGAGCATAAATAAAACCAAAATTTCCTTATATAAGTTCTAAAAACTTTTTTAACAAAATTCTGCTATCTTATACCTTTATAGACTCCAAAATGGTATGACAAGAGTGCTTATGTAAGATTCGCTAAAGAGTGAGAAAGGGCAGTTATAGCAAAGAAGATATTTCATACCTTTAAAATGTCTCTAGTCACAAGAGTGAAGCAGAGCTGAAGCATTTGTGGAAGTTTAGTGGACCTTGGTTCACTAATAAATTATATTTTTTTGTCATAAGTGATATTTATTCACTTGGTGCATTGGGACAAAAATTAAATGAGTAGAAATATTGAAAGTGTTGTGCAACAACTATGCTTAAGAAATTTTATCAATAGGAATGAAATGTTATATTTTAAAAGGGAACTAGTGTTCAATGGTCAAGAAATTATTAAAATACATGTAACAAATCATAATAAACACTATGATTGTAAGGAGCATACAAGGACTCTAGATTTGTTTATTGTTATTATCAGGTTTTTGGATTAGTTGTTAAATAATTATTAATGTCTAAAAATTTTCAATTTCCTGATTGTCTACATCTAAATCACGGAGTAGATAAAGATGAGTCTATTTCAAAATTTACTACATATATATAAAAAGGCTTCAAACCATTTAGAAGAATTAGCTTTGAGGCAGAGGGAGTTTGAAAATTATTTTCTCAATAACAAAGAACCATTGGGTTTTATTGTGAGCTCTAGGTACCAAAACAAGTACAAAAAGCTAAAAGAAGCAAGAAACTTAAAATTTCACTCGCAAAAATAATTTTAGATCTTGAATAGCTCTATAATTCAACCCGAAAAAAGTTAAAAATTATTCTAAAATACTTTGGTATAAAGTAGACTCATATTATTGGTATAAAAGTCTTAAGTAGAAGTTTTAGAAGTGAAATAGAAGGTTTAGGACATAAATGAAAAGAAAAATAAAATTTTGGGTCAAAATAAGAGAGTAACCAACTATAGCAGGTCAGGGGGATTTATAGTTACAAAGAAATAAGTTTAAGGACTTTTTTTGTTAAGAATTAAAGTTGAGTGATTTATTTGTTACAAGGACCATAATTGAGTGAATTTAGATGAAAATTACTTGACATAAGTTAATTGAGTGTCTCATATTATTTCCTGACATCGAAATAAAATGTGTCGAAATTAGGTGATTACGTGGTAGTCTCTAAGCTAAAATGGAAACATAGAATTTTGATGTCAGAGGAGAATCTATCAGCTTAGAGATTATTCTAACATTGATACTCTTAGCTTTTGTGTCAATCAATGGCCATGATTTTCACATTTTCCCGAGGAATTATTCTTCGAGCTTATAAAACAGTGGCTTTGAGACACATTTTATGTAAACAATGACATTAGAAAAAGGTTATTGATTTTAAGAAAAAAAGAGATAAAGGTAACTAATAAACCTGTCAAGTGGGTTGCGTTATTCTCGGGCCATTAGTTTTCGGTCATTCTTACATTGAGTCACTTTGGGTTTGCATCGGGTCATTAGGTCAAATTCATTTTTCATATAATTAGATTTATTGATTTTAAATTATTAAATTAAATTTTAATTTCATATTAATATTTTTAAATATCAATATATTTCAACCACTTTTAAATATTAATAACTTGTAGAAATTTTAAAAAATAACTTATTCTTTTAAAAATATTATTTTCTTAAAAATTATGGCTAAGTATTGTTGTTGTTGTTGTTGTTGTTGTTGTTGTTGTTGTTATTATTATTATTATTACTAAAAATTAAAATTGGCAAAGAAATAAGAAGAAAAATATATATGAAAAAAAAAGGAAAGATGAAGTACCAATAGAAGAGAAACCCATATGAGATTAATGAGAATCAAAATAAAATAGTCAGCGATAGGTAATAGAAAATAGCTTTGAATGGATACTCGTCTTCCCTACTTGACCTATCCATAATTTTTTTCGGCTTGGACAAGGCATTTACTACTCGAATCCAACCAAATCTACCCAAGTTATAATTTATTTTTATTTTACTTAACTCTTTGATATTGATTTATGTAGACTATTTTCATAATCTATTATCTATTTTTATATTTTTATGCTATGTTATATTTACTTTTATGTATAATTATTTTTCATGACATAATAGATAGTCCTAAATTTTAATGACATATTTTTATAATTTTTGTTCAATATAATCTTATTTTTAGTTTTTACTAATTTTTTAATATTTGATGGGTTGGCCTAGTTTGGTTTATGTATCATTTTTTTTATCTTTTTTATCCAAACTTTCTTAATACCTAAGTATACTTTATTTATAGAAAAAATAAAATTGATAGATTTACTTTTTCTTTTAAAAAAATTGATTTAATCCTAATATTTGAAACAATCAAAAAATTATAATTTGAAAAAAATTTGAGTCATTCCAGGTTATCATGTGACCTGATCGATTTGGGTTAGTTTCAAATCAATCCATTCACATTTTAAATCAAGTCGGGTCTAACCCTAAATTTTTTAAATTAGGTTTGGCTCAAGTTTAGATTAATTTCTTTGGGTAGGTTAAGGTCAAATTTCAGATCAGATCAAAATTTGATAGGTCTAATAAGTAGATAATGTGTTTTAAATTTTAATTTAATTTTACTTATTTAATTGTTTTGTTAGAAAATGTGTTTATATATTTTGTTGTGTATTAATATTTATAATTAATTTTGTTATGTATTAAAATTTATAATTAATTTTGTTATGTATTAATATATGTAATTGATTTTGTATATGTAAGTAAAAAAAGTGAATCCAATAAAATAATTTGAAATTAAAATTTATTTTGAAGGAAGAATGTGGAATTTGTTTAAATTATGATCTTGGCAATGTTTATTAATAAAATGTTTGAAAAATTATGATGTGAAAAATAAAGGAACTTTTTTTTTATATTTAATGGAAATTTAAAATAATGTATTATTATGATTTTTTTGAAGGTGATTATTATTCTAAAAAGTTGAAGAAGTTTTTTTTAAGAAATACAGTGACAACACGAGGTATGTTAATTAAATATTCTAATGTAATTATTTTTGTTTGAAGTGAATAAATTATTTGTTTATATTTTTAAAGATATAGAAATTATTGTTAAATTTTCAATAAATTGTAAATTTATATTTTGCAATAAAAGGAAAATAATAAATATATTAATGTATTGTTTAAATATATTAAATATTATGTAAATAAGAGATATTATATATTTTAAATATATAGTATGAATTGATATATGTTGCATTGAAACATTTAATTTAAAAGAATGTATATAAATTATAAATAATATCATTTTTTTTAAAAAAATATATTCAAAATTTTAATATATGTATTTTGAATGATATTTAATTTTGGCAAATGTATAAGGTTTTTCAAAAATAAATAAAAATATTAAGTAACTCATGGACGGAACTTATGGAATTAGTGGAAAATATAAAAGAAAATAATTTTCAAATAATTTAGATATTATATTATTTTGACATATTTTATAACAATTTAATTTTGAATGTTTAAATTGAAGTTGTTTTTTTAGTATTTTTATGCATCAAATAATGTATTGGCATATTATAAGATTTTTATGAAATTCATGATGTTAAATATTTGTGTGTGTTTTTTTTTTGTATTTTATCATTTTATAAATATTGAAGTTCTAATGTTTTGGTGCAAGCTATAAATTGTTACTGCACATCAAAGGGCAAAAAAGTTTCGGATTTACTAGGCTCCAATACGATATTACTAATTCAAGTGCCACCACACATAGATTTAGATTGAAAGAGAAATCAAGATTTTCAGAGTTGATTCATAAAATTCATGTAAAGTTAAGATTGATGTGGAATGTCATATTAGTTGTATGCCCTAGAGCTTACGGAATAGAGATAATTTTCTCGTCCATTTGAACTTCATTTATTAATAGAAAAAGATATTCTTTATTTCATGGTACTTTTATATACTAATAATTATTTGTAATGTCTTAAACCATGTTATAAAGTCCCTAGTATGCAATCACAGTGTAGAAGAAATCATGAAGTGTTCATGATATAAGAATCTTATTGCATGCAAATGTGATAATACCAAAATTATCCTAATCATAGTATTAACAAAATTTGACATTATTGATGTGGATAGACCAGCATATGTTATACTTCTTGACTGGGTCAAGCAGTAGTTCTCATAAGCTATAAACATAGACATGCTTAGAGTTAACATGTAGATGCTTGCTTGAGAAGCAAGTTCATTGGAGACACAACATGAGATTTTCACATGGATACTTAATCTATGTTAGTGAAAGCATCTCATCGTATTAGTGGTGCAAGTATCCTTAGACTTAATACTACTAACTATCTTAAGTATAGAGTGATATACTTTAACTTTGATGCTTTTACTTTGAATAAGAAGTAAACATAGTTAGGTGCTTGGGTATGTCATGAAATACTTAAAGATAGGATAGTGATCAGCTGACACCCCTTACCCGATCTTATTGCTGGACTCGAATAAGGAATGACATATAACCATCATGCATCTTACTGCTTATCTAGTTTACTTAAAACCTTATTATCTTCCTTTTATATCCCACTACATAACTTCAATCATACAACATATAAAAATCATTTTAAATAAGAACCTTATCTAAGGTTTACTAATGGGGTTCTCGTGTCAAAAATCCAACAATATAATGGTTGTACCGAGACATTATCCCAAATAGTAACCTGTATAAAAATAACACTTCTAATATATCAAAACATATCTCAACATTACCTAGCCAATCTAACCATCCAGATTCAACATCATCTCATTTTTAAATATATATAATATCAACACTTATCTCATATCTATTTCAATCCATACATTCATAGTAGGTCATAAATCATCATATATCAATATCCATCAATAAAAGGTCCTTATACATATACTATAAGATCACACAAACTTTTAATACATTGTAAGCCCATAATTCATACATCAATATACATATGAGTGCTCATAAACTCTTTCTACTCTTTATACATATACCATGTAACCAACATCATCTTCAGATAAACCCATGATCTCTGTAGCTTGAAGGTTCTTCTTTCGAGTTATCCTTATACTTGTTCATCACAAACAAATAATGTACTAAGCTTTGCAACTTAGTGGTGTATCTAGTATAATATGGCACATTCCTTCTTTTATGTTTGTATTTAATACTTTAAATTATAACATTCATAATATACTAGTCCACTATATTAAGAGTTAATAATACAACATATATAAAAATGCATAAATAAATAAGACATTATCACATATTGAGGATTAGAACATTCATGACCTACAATAAAGAACAACATGTAAAGGAACCATCATCTCAATATCATGATTCAATCACAATAGCTCATATATTAGCATAATAAATTCATTTACCTCATGAATACAAACTTTATTACTATGCTTAGACTTTTATTTTATCTTACATGCATATCATGCCAAAATCAATGTCTCATAATCTTCATCTCACAACATGGTTATATAGAACTCATCATAAGCATACATAGGTGTTTCAGTATTCATTCATAATAACTTAAAGGAAATCCTCATGTTTAATCTCCATACCATAATGAACATAAATAATCATTCATATGTAAGTACACATTCTTAACACCTTTAATGAACTCACTATTTAATAGGCATGTAAAATTCTATTTAATTTCCCCAATTTAATTATTAGGTTAAATCAATTATTTTATTGTCTATACCTAAAAGACAACTATCCAAAACTGAATAGCTAGACATAGCCCATAGCTATATTAATCTGCAGATCATACTCAAAACTCGAAGGTTATAATCGAGATTTAAAGTTTAGGGCACATGACCTAAAGTCCAAAACCTAAAACCCGAAAGTTATAATCAAGATTTAAAATCCAAGGCATAGGACTTATAGTCCAAAACCAGAACCTAAATATAATATACAAACCTAAAGCCCATAACACGAGACCCAAAGTCTAAAATCATGTCTCGAGGTCAAAGATTGCCCGCGGGCTAAATAAGTTCATGACATAGGACTCGAAGTCCAAATCATGACCTGAAGTACCTATGGGTACCTTAGTAGCTACTATTGCTACCTATCCAAGCTAGGTTGCCTAATCGTATAAGCTAACACACCATGTTTAATTAAGTTTCTCCTTCTTAAAGTAGATCAAGTAAATTTTATCTTTACTGTGGTTAACACATGACCTTAAGAGAAAATTAATGTTCTTTACCATTTATATTAACCCTATTATATTACCCTTCATGTAACATGAATACATTGATTAATATATCAACATATCCATCTTTTATACATAATAAACATTATCATAAGCAATTTATTCTTTTAATCACT
>CANXYI010638896.1:0-10437 GCA_948208565.1 Hura crepitans
GAGCATGCTTCCATCTGACCATTTTACACTACATTGGGCACTTCTTAGAAGAATCCTTAGCTTCAAAAATTATTTAACATTGTAATTTCATCAATAATTTTATGGACAACATTCAAACTTATAACAAATTTCAATACAAAATCGCATTATCATATGTAAAGAGATGTCCGTAAAAAAGAAGGAAAATCTGCGACTCCGAGAATAAAATCACGTCTTCAACAGACTCCATATGCATGTGTAACACATCTCTGCAACTATCAAGAGTAAGACTGCTTCAATCTCCATCTCTATATGCACCCGAATGATTGATAGTAAATGCACCCTACATTACATCAAGCCAGCTGCTTTCATGGCTTCCTTAAAATCTTCCTCGCTGTTCGAGGGTGGTACCTGCATTGTGAAGCAACGATGACAAAAAATATTAGATCATGCTTATTAGCTATAGACAAGATACCTGTCTGAACCTCGGGCGTCAAAACAAAGGATGATTTGAAAATAAACAATGTTTCAATGGCAGGAAGAAATAAGATAAATGTAAAAGGGCTTCAACTTACCTCTATCATTTTGGTCCCAAAATATTTATCAATTTTCTCAACAATCATCTGGTCCCTATCGTCCATAACAAGGTTGAAGACGGCTCCTGCAGGATTCGTCACATGGGAATATTTAGAATCAACACGACTACCGTATCATTAAAGATAAAGTATGGTGAAGTTCACTACAAAATTCGTAGACTGATAAAATTAATCCTGTAATATACGCTATTTCTCCAAATTACCCGAGTCCAAACTAAAATATAAATGCAAAGCATACAGAACTATCGTAGCAAGGAATAGAATGTTACTTCCAGAATATGTTTTTTAGAAATATTCTTCCCTGCAATATATTAGTATTCATAAAATACTAAAATGTTCATTTTACAAGCATTGCAATTGAGCTATTTAAGACCTAAAATGAAGTAAAAAAACTGGATCATCAATCACCTATACGTCGCCTCAGTTATCTCAAAATACAATCCAAAACTAAACAAAGACATCTCTTCACTTTTAAGAATCGAATTTTGCATGAGACTAGGAAAAGCAAAACCCAATGAAGAAATTTACCTTTGCGGCCAAAACGCCCAGCACGACCAATTCTGTGCAAGTAAACCTCATAATTAGGCTCTGATGGAGTCTCATACTTCACAGGAAGATCATAATTAATGACCAAATTAATCTGAAAGTAACAAAAACTAGAGTCAATGTTGTGCTGGACAGACTGGACAACCAATAAGATCATTTTGACTTAGAAGAAGTGACCTGCTGTTGGTCAAAACCTCGGGCGAGAAGGTCGGTCGAAATAAGAACTTGAGTCAAACCGTCTTTAAATTCCTTGACTATCTTGTCACGATCTTCATGATTGAGTGCACCATGAATGGTGGTAACTTCATAACCCAATTCAGTGAGAGCATTATGCAACATGCTTGCACCACGTTTTGTGCTCACAAAGATAATTGCCTGCCCAAGCTTCTCCCCTAATTCAAGTATTCTCTCTCTTATCACTAGAACCTTCGCTATTTCATCAGAACAGTACACCTTATATTGCTTTACTGAATCCAAGGATAGCTCTTCTTTTTTTACAAAGAGTTGATTGTGATCTTTCTTAACAACCCTAGATACAAAGTTTTTGACAGCTTCATCAAATGTCGCTGAAAACAAAAGAACCTGGAAAGACAGCATAATGTCAAAAAAAAAAAAAAAAAAAGAGACAGAAGCAAATCTAACTCAAATCTGAATCTCAATGGTACAACGAACCTGGCATTTTGCATTGGCTCTCTGAATATCTTTCATGATCTTCAGTGAATCATCTTGAAAACCATCCTGCATTGGTTCAACTTCTATCAGCAACCATGAGCAACAATCAAATAATATAAGAATGGATCAAGGTGATGGAGAATCACAGGAGACAAAATTTAGAAAGATCAAAAGTTTTATGTACACACGAATTAAATGAAACATAGATGGGACAACATTATAATTTAAAAATTGCAGAAGAAAATCTACTTTTTTAGTCAGACACGACACAACATAAATGAATAGCAACTGGAAAAGCAGCATGTCAACAAGGTGTGATTTCACAGAACCTTAGTGCCAGTCAATATGCAAGTTGAAAATGTTTTAATATATGCTATAATATAAAGTTATAGCAAACAACAGAACAGAGCACAGGGTAAAATGGGTACCTTAGCCAGCATGTGATCAGCCTCATCAAAAACAAGGACTTTTATATCAGTTACGCCCAGTTTCCTCAGTGACATCAATCTTTTTATGGTTCCAGGAGTGCCAATAACTACTTGCGAGAAGATAGGTGTCAGGAATTTAGTCCTATAGCTGTTTGCACTCTCCATTGGCACAGCCAACTCTGAAGTGATTCCAGTATACTTTCCCATCTTCCGAAGAACTTCGATATTCTAAGAATGTTACCATATGCAAGCCCATTCATTACTCGTTAAGAAAATGAGAAAAAAGAAAAAAATAATTGCGCATACTACCATTGCAGGCGAAATAAAACCTACTCATAAGAATTAGGAGTAATATCTGGAAAGGGATTAAGTCTAACAAATATCCATAGAATGATCTAGGTTTCAAAACCAACTTCTTATATTTTGTGTGATGAGATAAATTAATTTTTTTCACAGTACAGTTTAACTTGTTATCTACTTTTCTCTTATTTGAGACGAGAATAGATCAAATATTAAACCCTCCAACTCACCCATCCGGTTGGCTGAAAGATAGGGTTTTTTCGGGTTCTAGGAGATCACAATCAAACCTTGAAATTCATAACCTTTAGAAACTCTTGCTCTCTCAAAGGATCATGACAGTTTAAAAACCTTAAGAAAACCATAACTTACGATCAATCTCGATCCAAACAACCTGTTCTGTTAATAATATTTAGCATTTAGTTGCCAAACGAATCCATCAAAGCATGCCCAAAAGCTATCAACTTTCTGTTCTCTTCCCACTCAGTTTACCAAATAAATACTAAATATAAGGGAACTAGTGTAAGAAAAATAAGCAAAAGAGCCTAACCTGAATGGACAACTCTCTTGTAGGACAAATGCAAAGAGCTTGAGTTCTCTTCAAGGTTGGATCAACACGACTCAACATGCCGAGCACAAAACAAGTGGTTTTACCAGAACCATTATGTGCTTGAGCTATCAAATCTTTGTATGGAGGATTCAATATCATTGGAAGACTAATAGCTTGAATTTTGCTAGGTTTCTGGAATTTCATCTCCACATACAATCCCTTCAACAATTCAGGTGATAAGTTTAAATCTTCAAAAGTAGTTGCAGACGTATATGGTGTATCACCAGATGTAACCTAAATCAAATAAAAAAAATTAATCAGCCGATGAAAAGCCCTAACTAAAAACATAGCTATCTCGCAAAGAGAAAAAGATACAAAGTGAGAGCTCATACAGCTCGAATGCTAGAATCTTCCGGTTCATCAAGAAATTTGTTGACTTTCTTGCTTTCATCAATGGTTAATTGATCAACGCCAATTTCTGAGACGGCTTTATCATCAGATGCGGGTGCATCTTCACTCGTCTGTTCCTCATCGTCAACTTCATCGGCCCACAACCGCTTTACCTCGGGCACCTGCGGCTTGCTCTCCGACTCTGCCGAAGCGGTGGAGGTGGCAGAGGTAGCGTCAACGGTTGGTTTAGCGGCATCGGCCATTGGAGTAAAGGAGTGATCTTCCGAACGGAGAGAGAAATTGGTGAAACAGAGAAAAAGGAGGCGAAATGGATAGTGATTAGCATGCGAGTTAAAATTAACAGTAAACGGTTTTTATACTATTATAAAGGCGGTGAAGTTCGCTTTCTTTTTAAGCACAAATTTTTGTAGTTTTAAAATTTTTTTGCCTTAATTTTATAAAAAATTTACATTATTTATAATCTCTGAAATTTCGTAATAATTAATTATATATATCAAAATAATATTTTTTTTATAAACTCTATAATTAATTATAAGTCTATTAATACTCTTAAGAAGAATTTTTAATTTTTGGCAGAAGAAGAATATGGCATTATAATCAAGTGGTTTAATTTTTTTTCCCTAATCAACTGGCTTAAATTATGCATACATGATTTTCTGTAAAAAAGAAATTATGCACACATAATATCATATCAGCATCACCGTAATCAATTGGATTAAAAACATGCCCTCCACTAAAGTAGTAAAAACCTTCAACTAAAATAAATAAAATAAAAAGTGCTAAATTAGTATTGAGTACAAATAATTAATAAATTTCTTTTTCATTTGTCTAACAAAATCTAAATTCATGAGGTGATTGCCCTTTGTTCGATTTGGGCTATAATTTCTTGGATCAAATTATCATAAATTCATAAATATTACTTACCAAATTATCAGTAATAGTTTTTTTCTAATCTATCAAGTATCCGAAATACATTATCTTGACTAATCCGAATTCACATCGATAGATTTATAAAAAAGGCAAAGCATTACTTGAAACCTCTAATTAAGTGATTTATAGTAATAGTTTTAATGAGAAATGAACATGGTACGTAGAAAATTCTTCATTCAGTCCCTTTCTGGAATGATATCCATTTGTTTGGCTTTAATCTTCTATGCTAACCAAGATCTAATTGATCTGAATTTGGTACAAGTTACATTAATTAAGCTGAATGTTTGGTCGTTGCTAGTTGCTTGATTTCTTGTATTAGTAGTTTTAAATTGAGATAAGAAGAGCCACCTTCCTCCATTGCTGTCTTCGCTTTAATACTCAGCTCTCTCACTCTTTTTCTTCTCTCTTCGCTTTCCTCTTCTTCACTAGTTAGCTTCCATATAGCCTTTGCAACATCTTCTCTCTTAACCAAAACTCCAATCTTCTCTTCCTCTCCCCATGGAACAGTAACCTCAGCCCCGACCTTCACACGAATCTTTAACACATCAACAAGCAGCCTTTCATTGCAAAACTGGTCTGCAAAAAGCGGCCAAGTGATCATGGGTACGCCTGCGCTTATCCCTTCAAGTGTTGAATTCCATCCACAATGTGTTAAGAATCCCCCTATTGCTTTATGTGACAATATCACTAGTTGCGGTGCCCATCCCCTGATTACAACGCCTCTCCCTTTAGTTCTTTCTTCAAATCCTTCTTCTACTATCCATTTTTCGAATTTTTCATCTCCTTTGATAACCCAAATGAATGGTGAATTTGATGCTTCTTAGCCCAAACCAAGCTCCACTAACTGTGGAGTTACTAAATTACAAAGGCTACCAAAGCATACATATAATACAGAACCTGGTTTTTGCCTGTCAAGCCAATCTAAACACTGGAATTCATGGATTGGGGCCTTGTTGTTACCTCTTTGAACATTATCCAAGCTATGCTTGTTGCTTAGTGAAACCGGACCAACGCACCAAACCTTACCTTGCCTTACCTTTTTGAATTCTTGGACATATTCAGGCTCCAACTCTTCAAAAGAATTCATTATAATCCCATAGGATGTTGTTTCAGCAGCTTTTACTTTATCGCGAAACGTACTAAGGTTTCGAATCATTGCTAAAGGAAGTTGCTGTTTGGTTAATTGGATTCGATGAGGCAATCCAGGAACCAAAAAGTATTCATGTTCAGAGTTTATGCTTCCAAGCATCCCAGAATCGTATATTATATGCGTACATAACGTACAAAAGCAACAAAATCCATTAAAAACAATTCTTGGAACCTGAAGTTTGGTAGCAATTTGACTTGTAAAGGGCAAATTCATATCGGATATGAATCAAGAAGGTCTTGGTTTTATGTCTTGAAGCAAGCTTTCGACTGGGTCTTGAAGCAGGTCAGTTGCCAAGAAGAACTCACTGCCTAAGCCCAGTGAAGGTAACATATCACAATTCTCACAATCCTTTGGCAATCCTGCTTTTTCTGCAGGAAATTGGACTTGGATGAATCGAATTTTAAGGCCAGATTCTACAGCTCGATCAAGAGTTTCCATGAAACGATTTGCGTTAAGGGGTGTAGTGACAATGGATATGATGATTCCATGTTGAGCTAACAATCTGGCTATGTCAATCATGGGGATCAGATGGCCTTGTGCCATGAAAGGAAACAAGAGAAAGTGAAGTTGTTCAGATTGAGAAGCCATGAAAATTTTGATATGGGTAGGTTAGTATGATGTAAGGATTGGTTTTTTTTTCTTTTTTCGTTGTTGTTGTGTTGCAGAAAAGAAAGAGTTTAATTTGCCGATAAGATGCTTGAAACTTTGTGGTTACAATCCATTTGGTTTTGTCTAAGAAAAGTTGACACATATCCTTTGTATCTTTTTGGGTCCGGCAGAATCCAAAGTTGTGAAACTTCCCACGCATATAGGGAGAACCAATCATGGAGAAGCAGTCCAGTCTTTTCAAAACTTTTTTTTCTATATGTTGCAAGAGATTGTAGCTATTCCAGATATCGCAATAGATTATAACCATATATACGTGCTGCTTTTGAAATTCAACTTGGAGAATACATGTTCAAAATTATTTGACAAGGTTTTCTAACTTAATTATGTTGAATACACTCTCAAACAAAATCCCATTAAAAATCACTTGGACTATTCATTCGAATCTTTTACGACTTCCATTAAGATAGAAGAGAGACCCTTAGGCCCAAGAAAATTGAAGCAATTAAAGACATTCATCGATAATACTATTTGAAATTCAGTCAGTGACATCGTTCGTTTTGGTTCCAAGACCTGAAATAAGCTTTGCTTTCCTGATTCAAATGGACTATTTTTAATCGAGAATAAATGAATTGCATATTTGCATTTTCCTTAAATGGATTTTGTTGTCTTATTAATTAATTTAGTAAAAAATATAAATAGACCAGACAGAAACTCCATCTACACGAGTAATTTGGGTAATCCTTAGATCGATTCAAATTTGTTCAAATTTGCATATTAATTGGGCCAAGCATACTTGATTACATTCAAGTTGAATTTACATAATTTTTTACTGATAAATTGAATTGATTTCACGTATCGAATCAAATTTTGTCACTCCTAAACCGGACTGCAACCTAAGCGTCTTAATCATCATGACAAATCAACCGTGTATTATGATCAACTGCATGATAAATCTTTAAAACCTTCTTCTTCTATCCAATTTTGGAGTTCTGCAAGTACTTATAGAGGCACAGAGAGCAAATTTATCGTGTTATATTTTTCTGTTGATAAGATTTGATGTTTAGACTAAATTTCCATAAGATGTTGTTGAGTAGCCTGTAGAATGGGAAGCTTAACTCTGGGGGGATCAGCAGAAGGATAAGATGTTGGAGGACAAAATACAATAAACATACCATTTATAGGATCATTTTCTAGACTATACAAAACTTGACCAGCTGCATATCCTCCTAGAAGTTGGTATGATCTTTCTGATTGATCCATGGCCACACATAAATCATCTGCACCTGCAATTTGATCTTATTTCCCTTTATATATATTACTCAAGGAATTTAAGTAAATTTTAACAAATAAAAGGCAAAATCACTTACAGGCAGCAAGTTCAAGTTGAGTCTGATAAATGAATTGAAGAACAGCAGAAATGTCTTGCTCGAATTGATGAAAGGGTCCGCTCTGAATATCCATCTTTCTAAGCTTACACAGTCCTTCTCCGAGTTCCATCATTGCTCCTTTATGGTTCTGCAATACCCATTTTTCAATTTTGTTAATTAAAGATTTTATTAGTTATATATATTACATAAGTTAGCAAATCAAGTTAAAGAACCTGGTTGAAGAGATGATGAAAGCCTACGGCACACTGCAGAATCCCATGAACAAGAGTTCTGGTGGGGTCTTCAGCTTTAATCCAAAGAGATTCAAGAAAGTCATGGCACTTGTAGTACTCCCTCCTGTTAAAAAGAGCAACAGCTTCTTCAAAACTGTAATCATCTTCATCTCCATCTTCATCTTCCCAGCTGTTACTGTATCTGTATGAGATGCGAAACCCAGTACTCTGCCATGGAGCTTTTAAAGAAGCCTTACGGTAATTGTAAGAAACAGAAGAATGTTTTTGGCTAGGTAAATGGAGAGTGAAGGATATTGATGAAAAGGGAAGAAATTTGAGATCAAGTGCCATACTGATAATACGTGGACCATGTGGTTTATCATTAACAAGCTTTAATTTCTTTAATTGTGTGTTGGAGTTTTTTTCTTCTTTTTTTATTTTATTTTCTTATTTTGTGTGTTGGAGGTTTCTTTTTCCCTAAGTACAAAACTTTAGCAGTTTCCATCTCATCAAATGTTATTAAAAATCTCCATTGAAGAGACTTTAATTCATCCCATTTGTATATATGTGCTTGTTCTTGATGGTAGATAAGCAGTTTCAAGCATTTGGATTTTTGGCCTTGTAATCATTACCTCTTTGAACCTTATCCAACTTATCCTAAATGTAAGGATATAATTCAACTTGAAGAATACATGTTTAAATTTGCTTAAGGTTTTTGAACTTAATTAAATTGAATCCAAGCTAAGCATCTTAAATTATATTGATAAACCCTTTAATAACAAATCACATATAATTTAATAAAAAATAAATAAATGGTTGAAGATCCTCAAAGTCAGGTGAAAACTAAAGCAAAATTCATTTTTTTTTATTCCAAAATTTTGAATTATGATCAATAAACAAAATTAAGCTGAAGGAATAGTTGCTGCTAGCTGCTTGATATCTTGTATGAATAATTTCAAATCGAGACAAGAAGAGCCACCTTCCTCCATTGCTGTTTTAGCCTTAATGCTCAAATCTTTCACTCTTTTTCTTCTGTCTTCACTTTCCTCTCCTTCATCCATTAACTTCAATATAGCCGTTACAACATCTTCCTTCTTAACCAAAACTCCAAACTTCTCTTCCTCTCCCCATTGAATAGTAACCTCATTCCCAACCTTCACACCAGCCTTTAACACATCAACAACAAGCCTTTCATTGCAAAACTGGTCTGCGAAAAGCGGCCAAGTGATCATGGGTACGCCTGCAGTTATCCCTTCAAGTGTTGAATTCCATCCACAATGTGTTAAGAATCCTCTTATTGCTCTATGCGACAATATCACTACTTGTGGTGCCCATCCTCTTATTATAAGGCCTCTCCCTCTAATTCTTTCTTCAAATCCTTCTTCTTGTATCCATTTTTCGAGTTCTACTGATTTTTGGTCTCCTCTGATAACCCAAATGAATGATGCATTTGATGCTTCTAAGCCTAAACCAAGCTCTACCAACTGTGAAGTTACTAAATTACAAAGACTGCCAAGGCATACGTATAATACAGAACATGGTTTTTGCTTATCAAGCCATTTTAAATATAAGGATTCGTGGATTGAGGCCTTGTCATTACCTCTTTGAACCTTGTCCAAGCTTTCTTTGGTGCTTAGAGAAACCGGACCGATGCACCAAACCTTACCTTCTCTTAACTTTTTGTATTCTTGCACATATTCAGGCTCTAACTCTTCAAAAGAATTCATTATAATCCCATGTGTGACCTTCTCTGCAGCTAAAATTTGCCCATGAAACGCACCACTATCATAAATCATTGCTGCTGGAAGTTGCTTTTTGGTTAATTGGATACGGTGAGGAACTTCAGGAACTTGGAAGTATTCGGATTCGGATTTTACAGTTTCAAGAATCCCGGAATCTCCTATTCTATGCAGGCATAGCATACTAATGCAAGAAGTTCCAGAGAAAACGATTCTTGGAACTTGAAGCTTTGTAGCAACTTGACTTGTGTAAGGCAAGCTCAAATCGGATATGATGCAAGAAGGCCATGGTTTTATTTCTTGAAGCAATCTTTCAACTGGGTCTCGAAGCAAACTTGTTGCGAGAAAGAAGTCTTTGCCTAGGCCCAATGAAGGTAACAAGTCGCAATTCTCGCAATCTTTTGGTAATCCGGCTTCTTCTGTAGGAAATTTTATTTCGATTAATCGAATTTCGAGGCCTGATTCTACAGCTCGCTTAAGAGTTTCTTTGAAACGATTTGCATTAATGGGGGTAGTGACTATTGTGATAATGATTCCTTGTTGAGCTAGCAATCGAGCTATGTCAAACATGGGGATCAAATGGCCTTGTGCCATGAAAGGGAACAAGATAAAGTGCAGTTGGTCGGATTCAGAAGCCATGGAGCTTTGTTGGGTTATGATTTGTTTGAAAGATTAGTGATGGAAGCAACAAAAAAAAAAAAGCCTTGAAAATTCTTACTCTTCCAAGAATGGAGGAGAAGGAATGAAAATAGAGGGAGAAAATAATCTCTAAAACTTTCTTGATTTTTCTTACTCTACAGGGAGCTGAGTATTCTATTTAAAGAAGAAAGTAAGTAAAGACAAATGATTAGAAATTTTTAACTGTTAGATAATTAAAAAATTATTATTTTTAAAAAAAATATAATATTGCGTAAGATTTTAAAGTTTTGC
>CANXYI010638921.1:0-12729 GCA_948208565.1 Hura crepitans
ATCTGAATGATTCTCTCTAACTGACCATCTATCTATGGATGAAAAGCTATGCTAAAACTGAGCCTAGTGCCCAAAGCATTTTGGAGCTTCCTCCAAAATCTCGATGTAAAATGGGGATTTCTATCTAAAATGATAAAAGAAGGCTCTCCATGAAGCCTAACTATCTCATCAATGTACAGTTCTACCAATCTCTTTATAAAGTAATCCTTTCTCATAATAATAAAGTGAGCAGACTTGGTTAATCTATCAACCACTACCCAAATAGAATCATGCTTGTTCTTAGTCATCAATAGTCCAAATACAAAGTCCATAGTAATTCAATCCCATTGCCATTTTGGTATTGTTATTAGATGAAGCAAACCAGAAAGAACCTAATGCTTACCCTTCACCTGCTGACAACTAAGGCATCTAGTCATATAATCAGCTATGTCTCTCTTTGTGATACCCTCTACTAGATTCTCGAGGAAACCCAATAAGAGGTGCACTTCCTACTAGGTCACCCATCCTAAAATTTCCCCAATGTTCATTCATTTAACTCTTACTTATACTGCACTAAACAACTTTGTCTGTTTCCTAATTCATTGAAGTTAGATCCTATAATCCATTTAAGTTCATACTATATTATTTCAACCATCACAAAATGAATCTAACACCATTTAGTATTATCTAAAAATTTGGCAGCACAATGACTGCCCTAGTTACTATCCCAAAATTTATATCTACCTATAAACACTTCAATATTATAAATCACATCTCATAGACCCTTCTAATCCCCCAAATATCATCCTATCAACATCACCTAACACACAACAATCATAGGCCTTAGGCCACAATAAAAACATACGGAGCCTCAGGCTCATAAGCATGTACATAGTTCACATGTAAATAAGAAGACCATCATAGGGATTATTACAAAACAACTTATTCATATAGATACTACCATGTGTCCTTTATATACATCACCCCTATATCCCCTATATAAGTACATAGAGTGCAAAACCATACATCTATACATAATTAGTCTTCTCAATATGACTTTTGAACTTCGTTGTATGCTTTACAAGGCGATGTCCTTGTTTTAGGTACCTACGCACTGAAATAGGTACACTGAGTATAAAAATACTCAGTGGTGAATTCAATCATTAAAACCATGTCCAAAGGTTAATCCATATATTATACTCTCAATCTGGTCTTATATTAATATCTAATTCAGTTAAAGGAATTAACATGCATAATTACCATTTTACCCCTAAGGTATCTCTGCCCATAATTATCTAATTAATTCACCACAATGCATATAATTTATATCTTTAGTCATTATTAGTCACTTCATGCATATACTATACCATTTTAAGCATTTATTCATTATTAGTGAAAAATTACTAAAATGCTTTTATATCTAGCTTCACAGTCCTATGTGAATTTATTAATCTTATTTAATTATTTTAACTAGCCCAACTCAATAGACATCCTTAATAGACACTGGTTCTAGAGGGAAAATAAATTAGTGCAGTGGTTCCTATTCTGGACCTACACCGTTGCATCGGTATATGTGCCATAATAAAGATCAGCCATAGCCTCCCCAGATAAAATTAAATAACATATCTATTATGTAATGGAGATCAGCCCGTAGGCTCCCTAGCCATAAATAAAGTCTTAACATCTGTGTGACATAATGGAGATCAACTCGGAGGCCTCTGCAGCCATAATAATCACCATCGGGAATGTGACATAATGGAGATCAGCTAGTAGGCCTCCCCAGCCATAAAGATTATCAACAACTATGTAACATAATGGAGATAAGCCTGTAGGCCTCCCCAGCCACAAATAACACCATTGCCTAAATATCAAACAACTAGCAGCGGCTAAATCCCTAAGTTGACTGGTCAACCCATCCAGTGGGTGTCTAACTAGTGGGCCAAGTAACTCTTTTTAAGTCCATTTATTGATTAATAATGCTCTTATAATATTTAAGATGCAAATATAGACAACTATAAATTTTACTACACAGTTTATTTTTCGGCCAGCTTGGTATAGCCACATTTTGGCTCTACTAGGTAAAAACTCTTAATTAATATTAAGTTTTATTATTACCAATATACATGGTTTAATATGTTATAATTTATCATAGCATTATTTTTTAGCAAATTAACACTTTCTATCCAGTGACATTTTTGGTTCAGGTAATAGCCAATTGGACAATTATAGGCCATTACAACTAAGCTTTAACTAAGCCTTTTAGGACCGTTTTACATTATTTTTCAGTTTTGTTTTCACCAACTATTTCATGCAGTCATAGGCCTAAAGCCAATTATTACCTGGGCCTTAATCTAGGCCAAAATCTAGGCATTCATGCCATCATACACAATTATAAACAAAGGCCCTCAAGGGCATACAAATAAACATGGTTTTCATTTACAATTCATAACCCTTATGGGCAAAGTTTCAAGCCACTTTTCATGCATCATTTCTAGCCAAGCATAAGGTCATTTTTCAAGCCATTTCTTGCTTATATTACATGCCATTTTAAGGTATACATCTTACTTGATTTCATGCCAAAATAATTTACTATTCATATTCACATAATCATGTATTAATACATATAACATTTTACACATGTCATCCCCTTTTTCATGCCATTTCCAATTAGTAGCTTTCGAGTACCACTAGTCAAAAGCCTTATCCATACATTTTTCTAATGTTTATCACACATTCATCCTTCTATCCATGACTCAACTCCTTTTATCCATAACTTAACAACACAAACATGCATACTTATACCTTCCCATGCCATTAAAAGTATCAAAGGCCTACCATATATCTCGGCCACCACTACATCCTATATTACCATGATTCATTCAACCATATTTCATGCTAAATAAATTACTCATACATTATAGGTCTAAGGCACATGCAATTTCTAGCCTTAAATTTTACTTAAGACCACACCAAGTAAGCCATACAAATTCACACATATATATAAGCTCTCGGCCACACCTATATTGCACACTAAACATGCATTCTTTCATGTCTTTACACACAATGCCATTTCCTTCCAATGCCACCATGATCAACATAAATCTCAAGTATCCAAAACACACTTTAACATACCTTAATTCATGCACACCTTTCGATCAAACTAAGCTTTGGGACAAAAATTTATTTCTTCTCATCAAAACCTAAGCCATACACACACCCATATGCCATAGACTACAATTTCACAAAGGAAAGCATATACAAGCCAATTTAAACACTTCAACTATTCTTAAACTCAAAGAACAACTACTAGAATTTAAGGGGGCATGAAGTGAATAATGGAATTCACTTACCTTCTTCACTTGAAGAATAAATTGCCACTATTCCAAGGTTGCCAACATCAATTCTAACCCTATAATGACTTTCTCCTTTGCTCTTCAAGCCCTTCCTTACCCTAATTCACCTCAAACAAAAGCCATGCATGGTCCCACAAAAGTTAGGCATCATTAGGAAGCACTTCTAGTGAAAAAAAAGCAACAAAATCCAAAGGAGAAGCATGAAAACTCACCTTGGCTGCTTGCTAAACTGCTTCTAACCCCAAGAACTTTGGTGATTTTTATCTCTTTACTAGAAGCTACTTTTCTAAAAATTCCAATTCCCTCAAGTCCATGACATCCCAAAGAAATTTTAGGAAGTAGAATGATGAATTTTGGTGGAGGGATGAGGGAGATATGGCCAGAGGAAGTAGAAGATGGCATCAAGTTTTTCTATGTAGCCTAAACCATAAAATTTGGAGAATTCTTTCTCCCAACTGATAGCTCATTTCCCTATGATTAATTTTCTCACAATTTATCAATAGGCTAACTTGAATTTAGCAACTAGAATCACGAAATTTGGGTGAAAGATGAAGGAGATATGGCTATTCTCCTATGCAATGGTGTCACTATTTGGATAGCAAGGGAGGAATTGCCTCTCTTTTGTTTCAAGTGGAATTTCCACTTGTTAAAGCCTATGGACACTTGTCAAAGGCCCTAGGCTAGATGGCAAGTGTAAAGGTGGGCCTACAACCACTCGAGCTATCCTAAAAGAGCTCAATTTTTTAGAAAACTTCAAAAATTCAGAAAAATTCACACGAACCTCAAAAAATTGCTCCATTTACTTTAAAATTCACCTTTTAATCCCTTTTACCTACTCATAAATTTTTGTGGTCAAATTCCATCGATAAGGCAATTTTTAGACTTTTTCGATTTGTGTGCCAACCTAAAAAATTACAAGAATTTGCAAACGACCTCGGAATCCAAAAATTCTTTCACTAATGGACTCAGTGGAATTTTTAAGCTTTAGAGTCCACTATTTTTGGGTCTGTCTAGGCACATCTCAAGTCAATCCTAGCCCGTAAAATTTTTTACTAGGGGGTAGCTTATAGTCTGAAATGAATTATTAGTTCTACTAAATTTTTAAATTTTGCTCTCTTCATCAAATTACAGCCCCCTAAAGTTTCATAACTAGTGTCACTACCTCAGTTTATGTACAAGTAAGCCAACACCCTAGGCACACTTCCCGGACCTAGTGGCACTATTCATGAAGCCTCGGAGCACATACGTTACATTTTTCCCCTTTTAAGAAAATTTTGTCCTCAAAATTACCTAGATTAATTAATGGAGGATACTGAGCCCTTATCGACTCTTCTGACTCCTAGGTAACTTTCTTGGTATTTTGGTACCTCCATTGCACTGTACCAGTGGTATGGACTCATTTCTTTAACTATCTCTTACCACAAGCCATACTCTACACTACTACCCCTTCATAACTTAAATCTAGTTGCATCTCAATATCTATCATCAGAACCGCTTATAATGAATCCAACCTGTACCTCCCATCGAGTATCTACTACAGCCTAGGTGGTTGTAAGCCTGTATCCTAGAGGTCCAACCCTATCTGTACTCTCGTGGGGTCTAATGAACCTAGGACTCAATTTCCCTTTTTCTTTAGACCTCTACACCTTTCTCCCTAGAAAAATATCTAGAATACTTTTTCTCTAATTGAATATTCGGTAGCTCTCTGCTTCAAGTCAACATATTATTTTGGTCTAATCACAACTGCTATCAATCTTTTTCTTATTAATTTCACTTTTTCTTTAGTCTTTTTAATCAAATCTACACTGGAGATTTTCTCTCTCCACCTCACTCTAATACGAAGAAGCCCTACATCATCTACCATACAATGCCTTATATGGGTCCATTCCTAAACTAAATTGCTCATTGTTATTATAGGCAATCTCTGCTAAGAATATATGCATATCTTAGGTAACTATAAGCTTACTAATACCATTTCACTACATTTTATTAGATATCTATATGATGCTCTCTGATTGTTTATCAGACTGAGGATGAAAAACTATATTATAAGCCAAAGTAGTGCCTAAAGCTACTTATAGCTTCTTCCAAAATCTAAAAGTTAAATAAAGATCCCTGTTGTAAAGAATTATGATGTTTTTATTGGGGACGAGAGTTGTTAGTGGATTCACCACCTGGCCTCTATGCTAGGAGCTCTGATCTTTTATACCAGAAAGGTTTGGAATTTTAGATCTTATTCATGCCCTTATAATATGTTGTCTATGTATATTGTAATATTTATCAGTCCCTTATAGATTGAGCATGCGAGCATTATCTAGAACATTTATATCACATTTGCATGTAAGGAAGTAAATTACCAGAATTTAAAAGATATAGCAACATAAATTATGTAAATTGCACATCCACAAATTAGGCTATTCATTGGTTACAATATAACCTGACAATTACCCATAATTCTATAGGAATTGGTAGTAATTGGCCAACTCTCATCTCTCAGAGATTAGTCTTTAATGAAGTACATTTTTATTATTACGACTTTTGATTAAGAAAATGCAAATTGATTTTATTAGAAAACACCTATTAATTATATAGAAAAACCATTTTGGTATGTAGTTAGTGTTTAGCATGTAAATTAAGTTATTAACTATCTATTACAAACCTAAAACAAGCTAGAATACATAATAAGTACATAACCCAAAAGAATCATAATAAAGCACTAAAATGGTCCTGCTTTTACATCGCTTAGTCCGTATGGACCTTATAAAGGTCCAACCTTAGTTCGCACGAACTATCTCCAATGAAAGGTCATGTCTGCCCCAACTCTCAGTCCAATGAGCAAATCTAGTTAGTGACTAAAAAGATAACAAAGTCAAATGATGTCAAATTAAGGTCATATAAATATTAACACATAATGAACAAAATATGAACACATTTAAATGATATAAATTAAGAAAATTTAATCATACAAATAAGACAAAGCTTAAATATCTATAATGCAATTTATTACTTCTAGGTCCGTGCAGACTATAGCCTTTAAAATAAGGAGTCCGTGCGGACTACTTAACAATTCTTTACACATCAATACATACTTTCATACATGATATTAATCATATAAACAAAATAACTAACAAAGTCAATTATTATATAATAAAATGCTCAAAATATGGAATCATACTTACTGGATGTGAGTCTGTGTGGACTAACTCGTTGTTTTCACATAAAAAAATAGGTCCGTGCGGACCTTATCATGCTCATACTTAAGGAATCAAGGTCCATGTGGACCTTATCATGCTTACAATTAGACTCGTGTAATGCTAACTAACATAAAAAAATGTACTTAATGTGACTATAAGGCTTAATACTCCATTACACCTTTCATCACAATAGCCTACTCTTCATGATCTAAAATGGGAATAATAAAGTATCACCTCACTTACAAATCAATCTTTGGAGATCATAGGCCTATAGAAATAATACTAAGCAAATAATGGACCTTAGACATTACCTAAGTAAGTGTCCTCTTTAAGTAATAGCGCGAATGTGTGAAGGTTTTGAGAGGATAATTTAGATTGTTTGGTGAATAAATGTCTCACTATTTTTTAGATGCTCCAAGTTTTATGCATGTAATTAGAAAGATATTTTTTTAGCCCCCCTCTCTTTGGTTAAAGAGAAGGATTTATATTTTGGTTTTTTAGGTTTCTTTTTCATCTAAAAAGAAGTTCGAATCCTAATAGGATTCTAGCTCCTAAAATGAATAGGAGGAATCCTACTTCCAAAAAAGCTCTTTCCATTGGTAAGTCCATGCAGACTTATTCATACTAGTCCACATGAACTAAGCTTTAGCACACTGGTCCCTGAGCTTTATAGGATAGGTTTTGGCCTATTTTTTGTAGTTAGTCTATACGGACATGGTCTAATAGGTCTATACAGACCTATTTCCTAAAGGTGTGTATCATGCTTGAGAGTATATCTTTGGCTATCATCATAGGTTAAAAGTGAGGTATCTATCGTTGTCCCCACTTTAGTGTGTGTTGTGTAACAATAATGCATATCAAAGTATCTGAGTCAGGAATACTTACTTATTAGCTTCTTCTGCTCAGACCATTGTCGAGTAGGCTTTGGTATAAACTTTGGATTGGCTTATGAGGCTAAACACGAGACAGTGGATTGGCTTATGAGGCTGAACATAAAATAATGGATTGGCTTATGAGGTTAAACCTAAAATAATGGATTGAACTCTAGGTTAACAAAAAAAAATGGTGGATTAGCTTATAAGGGTGAACTCAAAATAGTGGATTGAACCTTAGGTTGATCTGGAGACAATGGATTAAACTTTGAGTTAATCCTAGAACAGTGGATTAGCTTACAAGGCTGAATTCAAAATAGTGGATTGAACTCTAGGTTGATCTCGGTGGTGGATTGAACTCTGGGTTGATCCTGCAAGAACGAATAAAATGTCAATTTAATTATGAAAATTGTTATGGCCTGAGTTTGGCTTTTGGGAGGTATTTTGTTAAACTCTTTCTCTCTCTTTTTTATAAACTCGATGGTTGTAAGTTGGTGCAGATATAGTTGACCAAAGTTTATATGGACAAAGTGGAGCGTAACCTATGGGGATGAAGTGGAAGAAAGTCCGTATGGACTTTGCTTAGATGATGTTTGTATGGACTTATGGCATAGAAGTTCGCATGGACGTAGCGCGATAGAGTTATAACTATTCATTTTTCCCCTCTTTTCTCAATTGTAACCTTTTCAGTTTCTCTTCTCCATTGTTTTTCTCTTAAGTAGAAAACTTTTTCTAATGGCTTCTTACACTGCCAGTGCCTCCCACTCATCCTCTTCTGGTGAAAGTGAAGGGACTACAATAGTCCTCCTCATCCCGATGAGTATAGGGACCTACTCTTCTCCTCTTTCTTTGATGGAAGACATTTCCATGCCAACTCTGATCAGTTTTATGCCTTCTACTGCTATTAACCATCCTCAAAATGTGGCTCTAAAGAATGGAGTTGCATTTGGTGACCCAATCCCTCTTTTGGTGGGTTTAATGCATCGTGTGTGCTTTTAGGTTTACCCTTAGGTCTGTTTTCTTTTACTTGCATGCCTTATTATAGTTTTGATTAGATTTTCCTTCATTTTTGCAATGTGAAAACTTTTTTGGTTTGATAGGTCCATACAGACCTAGTTTGCTAAGGCATAACTGGTTTGTGCGGACCTTGCCTTTAGTTATTCTTTCCAGTGTACTAGTATGTGTTATATGGCTATTCTGCATGTGCTAGTTTAGAAAGTCTATGTGGACTTATAGATAACCATTATACATTTGTGTGGACCTATGCTTGTATGTGCTTGCTTGTGAATATGGTTCATGCAGATATGTGCTTGCTTGTGAATATAGTTCGTGCAAACTTTTGCCTACTTGTGAATATGGTCTATGTGGACTTTTTCCTGCTTATTCTTTTATAGTTCATGCAGACCTATTTTTAAAATGTTAGTCCATGCGAACCTTTTTTTTATTTCCTTTTCTTTTACAGACACGCCTCAAAATGTGGGGTCCTCTTTCTAAACCTCAGCAGTGGTACTCTACCATGCCCGTGCCGGTGAAGAATAGGGTTCGAGCTATTGACTTCTAAACATTTCTAGACTATCTTATTGGTAAAGACTTTCATCATGATTTACACGCTCTAAGGGCTTTGCTAGATAGGTGGATGGACACTATGCATACCTTTCATTTGCCTTTAGGAGAGATAACCATAACTCCCTTCAATTGGGCTTTCATCACTAAGGTACCATACATGGGACATGCTATTATGTTAGATGCTTGCTATCACCATCCTTCACTGAGGTTATAAGAAGTGAGGGAGTTGCTAGGTTTTATCCCTCAAGATTAAGCTAGAAGCATCGGATACACTGATTTGTATGAGAAATGGGAGGATGAGGCCCTTTTGAGCCAACTAGAGATTGATTAATACACCTACTATTTCATCTTCTAACTGCTAGGTACCACCCTTTTTGCTAATGCAAATGGTATAGTAAGCTATAGCTTTCTCCCTATCTTGGAAGAGGTCGATAAAATTGGTAGTTGGAACTGGTGTTGCTCATTCCTTGGATAGATGTTTTATAGCTTGCACATAACTGTTCAGACCAAAAAAATCCATTAATTTGTTCAAGGCTTCATGTCAGGTGTATTAGTAAATGACTCACCCTTATCAATTTAGATTTCTTTGAAACCTCTTTGTGATTTTGTTATGTTTCGTTGTTTCAGGTGTGGGCATATGAGCTTCACTTGTTAGCTCATCCTTGTGAACTAAAAGTGCCTCGCCACTACCCGATGATGGGTAAGTGTGTTTGACAATCTTTAGGTCCTTAAAATAAGGCTTCCTTAATGCAACATCATCACTACCTCAGCTCTAGGGTCTGGACTGATATGAGTATCTCTTACATACAAAAAGAAAGTTTATTATTAGCCACTTAGTCACATACAACTAATATTTACCTGTGCAAGTTGACTTGGCTTGGTGGGTTTTTCCTATTGAGGAATTACCGATTTCCTTGTAGTTCATTAGAGAGTTATCCTTCTACCATATTTTGCTGACCACTCTATAGGCCTACTCTTGGTTCTTAGGAGAGAGGATCATGAGTTGGCATATGAGGCCTGATGTATGCCTCGTTCCTTAGAATCCTCTCGACTCAATGCTATTTGGGAGGTACATAAATGACTTAGAGTTCATGCAGAGTATAACTATGAGGATTCCTGAGGCCACATTAGTAGAGGATGCTATAGAGAGCTACACTTCTTAGGCCTCTACTCATTTGCTTTCTCGAGTCCCTTATACATCAGGACGTCCTCTATCTCAAGTGAGTTTCTTAACTTTTGATTCATTTTTAAGGTATTTCTTGACTTGTGTGTTGCACTGTAGCCTGCTACTGTTCTTAAGGTTAGCCTATCTTTGTAATAAAAACAGCCGTGAACTGCCCCTAGTTCTCCTAGTTCTCAATTCTCACGTCCCCCGACATAAAGTAGAGTTCTAGGTCCATTTATTGGTTAGACCATATTGCTTGGCAAGGTTATTAGTGCCTTGATTGATGTCCCTGAGCTGAGTTATATGCATTATAGTGTTGATGGGGAGCTATCTTTCACCCATCCTTGTATAAAAAAGAGCTGGTCGGTTCCTTTTGAGCCAAAAAATACCACTTGGTTAAGGTTATTAGGCTAGCCATTTGTATTGTTTGGATTATGAAGTGTCACTTATGCTTTATGCTTCATTCTTTTGATCATGTGAAGAGAGCTCCTATAGAGAGGGCTGCTTGAGTGGTATAGGCTTTTTAAAGAGTTATGATTAATGAAACCTAAGTCCTCACTATGAGCAATTTCCTTGTCATGGTTAATTTTATGCAATTATGTATGTCATGTATGTTATGCATTAATCCTCCACTCTTTTATAAGGTGAACTATCAAGGCGGGTTACTGCCCTATGTAAGGCTTGAATGAAGGTGAGAGCCTTTAAGGTAGCTGAGAAGCTGGTGATCTCCTCTGATGATGAAGACATGGAGGAAGAAAATGATATTGAGGAGTAGGATAGGAGATATCCCCCCTCTCTTTTGATGTTGGAATGGACATTGTTTTAGTCTTTCTATTCCAAAACTTTTAAACTTCTAATTTGTGTATATACAATTTTAGTTTTATTTTAAAGTACATTTGCCCTTTGAGTACATTTATAGACTTAAGATGATTTAGTCTAGGTGGACTTAGGATGACTTAGTCCAGGTAGACTTTAACCATACAAAGTCGCAAACTAGCATTTTGATAATGTCGTGGATGTACTTCCTTAGTCCATGTGAACTATGACACCATTTTCAAGGTCCACGCAGACCTCCTCACATGTTTTTGATTCCCATTCCTTGTTAGGATAGGAATGGTTAGGTTTTGACTTATAAATACCCCAATCATTAACTTCTCATGTCAAGCTCTCATTATATCCTCTTTCAATTAGGTTTTGTCCAAGATTTTGGAACTAAAGGCTTCTTGGACTTCTTCTATTCTTGCCTACTTTTCTTCCTTGAGATTCTTGAGGAAGGTTCGTATTGAACCCAATTTTTTGAATGCAATGGTGCGATATTGGGACTCATGTTTTATGTGTTTATCTTTGATCATCAAAAAATTACCCTAACTTTAGAAGAATTTACTGCTATTTTGGACTACAAAATTACTTCAGATACCCCTTTAGCCCTGCCTTCTTTTGAGGATTGTTATCCTATTGACATTATCTTTGCTTTGGGCTTTTCTCTCATTATGGCTCAAAAGATAGTGCAGGGTATAAGTTTGATTTCTTTGTGAGCAAGTTTGGACCATGCTCGTTAGTTTCCTATTAGCTCAATGGAATGGGCAAAGTGCATTTTGTTATGCATTCTTGGCAACTGGCTCGTGGTTACTTCCAAGGATGAGTCCTCTAATTTTAAGACCCTTTAACTCCTGACTAAAATATGTTCTAACTGACCCTTTTGCTATTTTCCTAGCTAAAACCCTCTGAGGTTTGGATGCTTTAAGGAAAGGGGATATTAACTTTGTTACTGGGAGTCCACTCCTCTTACAAGTATGTGTAAGGGCCTGTCATGGGTTTCTATCCTAACATTATTTTCTTATGACCCTAATTTTTGCCTAGTACACTTGTGAAGGTTTTTGTATTAGCAGGTCTGCCTAATTTTTTCTTAAGTGGTCCTTTTATTGATTTTCCAACCTAACGATTTTTTTTATAGATTTGGTTATAGGAGAAATTAGGGTTACTTATTCCTCCACTTGAAACATTTTGGGTGAAGTATGCATCACATCACTATTATGAGAGAAAGCTCGTAACGAAGTGTGATTCGCATAACCAGTGGGCCCTATGGCTTGATATGGCTATCATAGTGTGATAGAGATGTCCTTGGTGGAAAATCACCCATTTTACTCTCTCTTGTCATGCTAGTTGTGTTCCATTGATTAGGTTAAAGCATGCTACCTTTTATATCCCTTTACAAATCTTGAGGCAATTTGGTCTAGTGCGAAAGGTACCTCCTGAGCCTTTGGGATTTCAATGTGGTCTTTTAAAGTGTCACTTCTTGCATTTCTTCCTTAACTTATGTCAGTAACATGCCATCCTGAGGGATATGCCTAAATATACAACCGATGGTGTTAATATTGATGAATATTATGACAAATGGATCTTAAGTGAAGGTAAGGATAATAGAACATTAGTGTTGAAAAGAAAAAATGAAGATAATACTTCTAATTTTGAAAAGAGACAATGTATGCGGAATTTGATTACTTGTATGACTTTTCCTTAATGGATATTTGCATATTAATAATCATGACTAAAGCATTCTTGTTATTAAGTGCATTTAAAACTAAACTAATTAATCTTGG
>CANXYI010638956.1:0-15984 GCA_948208565.1 Hura crepitans
GAGCTTGAGTTCAGGATTGATGTTTTTCTTAGAACGACACTAGCATCGATAACTCCATACAAAATGGCACCTATAAAGCTTAAGGAGTTAAAATTACAGTTGCAAGAATCGCTTGATAAGGGTTTCATAAGACCAAGTGTATCACTATAGAGAGCATCGATTTTGTATATGAAAAAGAAAGATGGATCCTTAAGATTGTGTGTGGACTATCGATAGCTAAATAAAGTGAAAATCAAGAATAATATCTGTTGCCATAGATAGATGATCTGTTTGATTAGCTTAGAGGAGCAAGTGTTTTATCTAAGATTGACCTAAGATTGGGGTATTATCGACTGAGGGTTAAAGAAGTAGATGTCACTAAGATAACTTTTATAACCAAATATAGGTAGTATGAGTTTTTGGTAATGCCATTTGGGCTTACTAATGCTCTAGTAGCATTCATAGGTTTGATAAACATGATCTTTAGACCTCATCTAGATCAATTTGTTGTGGTTTTCATAAATGATATCTTAGTGTATTCAAGAGTAAAAAAGATGGTGAATGACACCTCAGGATTGTATTACAGATTTTGAGAGATGAAAAGCTTTATGCCATGCTCAGAAATGTGAGTTTTGGCTTGAGAAATTATCTTTCTTGGGATATATAGCATCAGATGAAGGCATTAGAGTGGATTCTAACAAGATAGAAGCACTTATGGAATGGAAGCAACCTAGAAACACCACTAAGATCAAACGTTTCTTAGGTTTGGCTGGATACTATAGACACTATATTAAGGGCTTTTCCTTGATAGTAGCTCTTGTGACTCAATTGCTATGCAAGAATGCTCTATTTATTTAGGATGACAAGTGTCAAGAGAGTTTCAAAAAGCTAAAAGAAATGTTGAATGAAGCTCTAATTCTCACACAACTAGTATTAAGGAAAGATTTTACTATTTATAGTGATATTTCTTTGAATACACTAGGATGTGTTTTGATGCAAGATGGCAAACCAGTTACCTATGCTTTTAAGTAATTAAAGCCATATGAGAAGAATTATCCAACTAATGATTAGGAGTTAGCACCTATAGTCTTTACATTAAAGATTTGGAGACACTATCTCTATGGAGAAAAGTGTTATATGTATACCGACCATAAGAGCTTAAAGTATCTTCCTGTTTAGAAGGAGTTAAACCTAAGATGAAGAAGATGGATAGAGTTAACTAAGGATTATGATTGCCTCATTAACTACCATCTAGGTAAAGCTAATGTGTTAACAGATGCTTTAAGTAGAAAGTTTATGGCAACTATGAGAGCTACTAATGTCAGAATAAAGTTCTTGGATAATAGAGCTATTTTAACTGAATTGCAAGTCAAGCCTAATCTTTTTCAACAAGTTAAAGATGCTAAAAAATAAGATAATAAGCTAAAGAACATCATAAGTTTGATCTAAGAGGGGAAGCCCACAGAATTTGATCTTAAGAGTGATAGGTGTTTGTATTATCAATGCCGATTATGTGTACTAGATATGGAAAAAGTGAAGAAGCAATTTTTTTAGGAAGCTCATAATACACCATATGCTATGTATCCTAGTAGCACTAAGATGTATCAAGACCTGAAGACTTCTTATTAGTGGCACAACATGAAGAGAGATGTGATAGAGTTTGTGATCAGATGCCTTACTTGTTAGCAAGTGAAGGCAGAACATCAAGTTCTATCTAGATTGCTTTATCTTATAGCAATACCAGAATGGAAATAGGATAGAGTTACCATGGATTTTGTTGTTAGGCTACCTATAACTAGAAGCAAGTGTGATTTAGTATAGGTAGTTGTGGATCGAATGACCAAGTCTGCTTACTTTATACTAGTGCAAATAGATTATTCCCTATAAAAGTTGATAGAATTTTATATTGATGAGGATATATGATTGCATAGAGTGCCATTTTCAATCATATCTAATCGAGACCCAAAGTTTACATCAAGATTTTAGAAAAAGCTGCACAATGCCTTAGGCACTCAACTCAGCTTTAGTATGACATTTCATCTATCGATAAATAGCCAATTTAAAAAAGTTATTTAGGTAATTTTAACACTTAAGTGACTTTAATCCTAAGTTATATGTGTTTATAATGAAAACATGTTTGTTAGGTGCTGGAAGACATGCTAAGAAGCTATGCCATAGAATTTAAAGTGAGTTAAGATCGATACCTCTCTTTAGCAAAATTTGCCTATAACAACAGTCATTAAGTGAGATTAGGAATAGCTCTTTATATTACTTTATGTGGAAGAAAGTATAGAGCTCTTTTATGCTAGAGTGAATTAAGTGAGAATAAGCTGATGGTACTAAACTTGATTAAAGATGCTAAAGAAAAAGTGAAGATTATTAAAGATAGTTTAAAAGCTACAATTGGTAGACAAAAGTCATATGTAGACTTAAAGAGGATAGATATAGAGTATGCAGTCAGAGACAAGGTTTTTTTTAAAGTATTACGTGAAAAAAAGTCTTGAGATTTAGAAACAAAGGTAAGTTAAGTCTAAAGTTCATTGGTCTATACGAAATAACAAAACGTGTGAGGCCAGTAGCCTATAGACTAGCTTTGCCTCTAAAGTTACAATAGATCCATGATGTATTCCATGTATCGATTCTTTAGAGGTACATGTTAGATCTTTCACATATGCTTGTAGCTAAGAAAGTTTAAATACAGCTAGATTTATGTTATGAAGAATGACTAGTAAGGATTCTAGCAAGAGAAGTTAAAGAGTTGCAAAATAAAATAGTGTTACTGGTAAAGGTGTTATGAAGGCATCACAACATTGAGGAAACAACTTGGGAAAGTGAAATTTAGATGAGAGAGTAGTATCCACACCTTTTAAAACTTGGAAATTTAGAGGATGAAATTCTTTTAAAAGGGGAAGAAATGTAAAGTTCAAAATTTTAGGTGTTATGAATAGTACTTTTTGGGATATGAATAGTATTTCTTGAGACTCAAGTTACACTAATGTAACCAAATGGAAGTATTAGTCATAATATAATTTTGGGAAAAATTTAAAGTGAAAACGAAGTCATTAAGATAGCTAAAAATGATAATAAGGATTTAACGGTAGTGTTGTTTTAATTGGTTTTTCAAGTTTTTTTAAGTATAGTTTTCTTTTTTGAGCCTTTATAGCTATGTTTTAAAAAGGTTATGAGATCTTTAGAAGTGTCATTTGAGGTTAAATGGTAAGAAGAAAAAGTTAAGGGATTATAGTGATAAAAGAGTGAAAGTTTAAGGACCATTAGGGTGAAGAAGGGAGAGGTCAAACTATCCTATATAAGATAACATAAATCTTGAGTCAAAGAAGGAATAGTAGAAATCCTCCCTTCTTCTTCCCCTACCTGCTAATGCCAACTCTTCTCCCTAAAATCCTCCATTTTCTTTTTCTCATTCTTCATTTTTAGCCTTTAAATACACCTCTAAACTCTAATTCCCTAATTTTATGGCTAAATTAAGGTTAATTTAACAAGAATCAAGGTTTAGATTTGAAGAATTTAGAGGTAATGGTTTTATATGAAGAGTAACCAATTTTTGATATAAGGGTTTTCTTTTGAGTTTGATATTTTACTAAGGTTTTAGGAGTGCCTAATAACACATTTTTAAAGTTAGATTTCATTTTGGATGTGTTGATGAATTTATATAATTTTTGGTTTAAGGTTATATTTTATGTTGTAGAGAGAAAGGTGACCAACAAACTTCCAAGGGTAAAGAGAAGGTATAAAAGGCTTCTTAGTGTCCAAAAGACTTTAATTGCTATGTGTATTCAATGTAGCTTAAGAATTAAATGTGTATGTATGTGTTGAAGTGTGTGTGGTTATATGTAATTAATGTGTTTTGTAATTTAATTGATGTAGACTTGTATTATATAATGATATGTTACTAAGAATGTGAGTTTGAACCTATTAGCATGATGAGATTATAGTGGTTAGTTGGTGCTTAGGTGTTAGCCAAAACATACCAAAGGCATAAGTTATTAATTTTAATGATGTTAATTAGTAATCATATGATAATTGTGATAATTGATGCCTAAAAGTGTTTATTTGGTTAATTTGATGATTGTTTTCATAAGTTATGGTATATATACAAGTTTAATGGCACCTTAATGGTTTTAAGAGTATGTGATGTAAGTTTGATGGCTTAAATGGTGATCTAGTATAAGACTTAGGTAAGAAAAATATATGACTTAAAACATTAGTAACATTTAATAAATAATTTTAAGTCTATTTTTGGCCGAAACCTCCTATCACTTGAGGAAGGGCTTAAATGATTTAAATGATGGTAATTAGTTATGTTTTGACATGTTTATGTAGATAATATGCTAGTGTGAAAAATGAATACTAGTTGAGGTTATATGCATTTTATGTGCTAGAAAGAAAAAGGCATGTATGTTATGTATGATATAATAAGATATGTCTATGATTTGAGAATAATGACTATGTATGATGAATTTGAGACTTGCTATATGATGATGAATATTGCTAGAAATAGGGATGAGGTATGAGCATGTTAATGCCATACATTATGTGAAACTAAAGGCTTATGTTGGATAGTGAATACTTAAAGTATTCATAAAAGGTTATTAATGGCTTATGAGAATAATGTAAAATGATATGCATGTAATGGATATAAATTGGCATAATGTAATGATTATGTTGTGTGATTGACTTATGTATGATATGATGTTATGTGTGTACATAAGAATGGTAAAATTGCATAATGGTTGATAACATGATAAATAAATTGTTTTTACCCCCTTTGGTCATTAGTTGGCTAAAGGATTTGTGAAATGTTTATGAAGCAATTTTTTAACAAGGTGAAACATAATTAATAATGATGATTGCCCATATAATTTGACAACTTATCTTTGATAGGTTAATTGATTAACTAGGGACATTAGCAGCTGCTAGGGCACTTTAGTGCTTATTTTAGGCTTACGGGCCAATGTATTTTGCCTATGGATTTTATTTGATATCATACCTATGGGTCAATGTACTAGACCTTTATGTTAATGTCTCATACCTTTAGGTCAATGTCTTAGACCTTTGTGGTCAATGCCAGACTTTGTGGTGAATGATTCCCATTATCTAGCTTCAAGAGTTTGTCTTATATATATGGGAAAAGTTAGTAAGTAATACTTAACTTAATAAGAATTGGACATATAAATTGATATAAAAATGTGAATATTGGCATGATAAACTATATATGAATGAATAATGCAAGTTGTTATAAATGTTAAATGATGCAAGTTTTTATAAATTCTCACTTGCACATTTATGTATGTCACATTGCACATAATATGAGTTTTTTTATATTTATTGATGTTAGATGAATGCATGTGCATAAGTTAAATTATGCTATATTAAATACATCACTAAGCATTATGCTTAATGCATCATTATTTTTGTGATATATATGTGAAAGCATAAAGCCTCATTAGTAACATAAATCAAGATTCAACAAATTTTGGTATTTTGATTTTCCTTTGTATAAATTATAAAAAGTATGCATATTGGAACTCATATGTTGTACAAAGGAAAATCGGATTAGACTAGTTTTTATATGTTTTGTAACTTTTGATATGACATAAATACTTTTGTATTATGTAAATATGAACTGCTTTTATATTGGATTTCTTTACTTTCATAATATTGAGTGAATGTCTTAAGATTTTATTATGTTGTGATATTGGGATAGATCAGGAGGAACCTATTGTGATCATTGAGTTTGAATAATTTTAGAAGTGTTATTTTTTATTGCAGCTTACTATTCATTTTAGGATAGTGTCTCAGTACAGCCGCTTTGTTGCCAAATTTTTGACATTTCCCAAATGGTTTTTTTTTAAGTTTTAAAAAAGGTCTTAAATAAGCTAAGATTTTAAAGGTTTTTACTTGTTCAATGTTTTCAAAAAGGTTTTAAATTTATACATATTTTCATAAAGGGTGGTTCGAATATTTGTTATGTGCCGCTTCTCATTTGGATTTAGTGATAGGACTAGATGAGGGGTGTCACACTCTTTATGATTACCTTTATACTTGAATTTATACTTAGTCTTTATTAATTAGTTTAAAAAGTATATATCAAACATATGCATTTAAATGAGTATCGAATAAAAAAGATTGCCTTTATAAATAATGATAATATTTATAATACAAGCTAAAGTTGATTGATTCTAGGGCATATATCTAAGGGACCTAAGAATAAACTAAGTTGTTAGCCAAAATGAATTTTTTACAAATGAGACATTGCTAATGGATCCCTCACAAAATGCATTTCATCGAGATATAAAAATTTTAGAAACCTAATCATAATTGTATTACAATTCTAGGAATTTTCATATATTTTTTATATTTTTTTTCTTGAACTTTGGTCAATGAAGCTGAGCAATAAAGTCATTAAATGTGGATGCAGTGACTAATACATTTTGCTTTTTGATAAGTACTTTCCCTAAATTTTTGGGGTAAAGTTGCCTTTGTATTGGTTTATAGATTAGTTAGGTTAAATATTTCATTTTGTACTAGCTATTATTGATGTGTTTTATTATATAATTACCTATATTTTAGGTAAAAATAAGGTATTTGTATTGGGAAGTTGAAGTTATTGAGATACCATTTTATTTGAGAACCTGCTTTTATAGGTGCTAGGTATTATATTTATTTTACATATGAGAAAACAAAATTTTTAGTATAGATTAGATATTTTTCTACCATTTTAGTTAATTTTTGCTCTCTTATAAATGGAGGCATTAAATTAAATTAGTAGCAAAAAATGACTCAATCATTAAAGTTTTTTGGAGATGCTTTCAAATTTCTAAAAGCCATATCTTAGTTTATTATAAATTTTAGAGGGCTAGTAGATTTTGCTTTGTATTGCTACTTTATGTTGTCTTTTAAAGTCCATAAATCAATTCTTTGATTTGGTTCTATGATTTAAAATAGACAAAGTTTTTATTGGGATGGAAGTTATTGATTTGATTGATAAGATTATTGTAGAATTGATTACTTATGAGATTGAAAACACAAATCATGTATTGATTCCAAAGAAGAAAAGGAAATAGACCAAAATAGGAGTATGTAGGAGTGAGTTGGACAAGCTCACAACAAGGGAATTGTTAAGAGTCACCACTTAGTGCAGACTGAGAATCAATGAACTTGGCATAAGTTTTTTAATCTAAAATAGGGTCCAACCCATCAATTATCAAAGAACTTAATTCTAGGTTGACACTTAATAATCATTACATTTAGTAATTAGTGTGTGTTCTTCACATTAACTAATGAAACCATACTTTCTAATGCAAAATGCAAATTCCCAAGATGTAAATTTCACATTTTGCATATAAATGATATAATTGTGATAAAATAAAACAACAAATTCATAATAAAACATGATATGGATTTTTGATCAATATAACTACATTTGTATGTAATATAGTTCTTATATAATCCTAACATTACTCATATAAGAGTTAGAAAAACATGTTTATGGCTTAAAAATGATTTAAACAACTTCTACCATGCAAAATTATAAGACTAAAGATTGAAAATGATTTTTTTTATGAAGAAACATGAGACAAAGCTATGTTAAAAAACATGATTTTGATTCAACTAAACCTATAAGCATGATAAAAAAATGATTATAATGATGAACAAAACAAGATATAGCCCTTAGGACTTACCAATTATGAAGCTTTAAGCTCACAAATGATTTGTTATGGAAGAATATTGAATTTGTGAAAAAACTCCCCACACAAGCAAAATAATCTCTTTTTAACAACTTCTAAACTTCCACAATATTTGGAATAGATCAAATATTGCTATTACTCAAGAATTTTGACTAAAGCTCTCACGAACTTTAAGAAAACACTTTAATTAAGCAATCTATTAAATTGTATGTTGAATAATAGATTCTACATATCTTAATGGGAAAAAAAAGTGAAGGCTATTTATAGTGTTAATTTTAGAAAGTTTTATGATCTTTTTCCAATCTACTTTTGATGTACAAGTCAATATGAACAAGATTTGTTCAATTCTATGTAAAGTTTAGCTTTTAAAAACTAGGTATTTGGATTAGAACATAATTTTATCATGCACATCAATTTTTGGAAAGAAATGTTGCATAGCTATTTGAAATCGTCGCGTGGATGAAAAAAATGTCGTGCGGTGGTTCTCGAGCTATATAAAGATTTTGGGTGCTTTTTAGCTTATAAATGGGTCTTGCCTATTCTCATTATTCCATTTTCTCTCACTGGGGATCATTTATAAGCATTATAAACAACCCTTATTCAATCTAGCCTTTTTTTTTGACTCTTTTCTTTTCAAGTGACAAAATAACCATTTTGCCCTTGGGGAGGAATTTCCACTCTTTTAGTGTTCTCTTTCACAAAACATTCATTTACTTAAGCTGTGTCTCTGGTTATTATCATTAGGTTTATGGGATTCAAAAGCCAGTTCTTACAGTTGCCCTTTTTTAATGAAATTTATAACACATGCATATTTTATTAAAAGTTTTTGATGCAATGCATGTATGAGATAAAGATACTTAGAATCTTGAAATTTTTATGCTTTTTTTTATGCCTCAAAACTTGAAACTTTTTGACATTTTGTCCTACATCTTGGACAACTGGAAATTTGATGTTTTGTCCTATGTCTTAGAACTTGAAAATTTTTGATGTTTTAACCTATGTCTTGTAATCATAACTATGACTATTGACTTGTGACTTGTTTGACCTATTTGTTTAAAGTGTCGTTTGAACTAATTTTTGGATATAGAGTGCATTTTGGTAATTTTGCATTTGTACCAAAATTCCATCAATTAAACTTGATCTTGAAAAACTAAGTGTATAGTATTGCTTTTATTATAAGCTTGTGTGTCTATTTCTATAGTTTTAAGTTTCAAGATATATAAAGCTAAAAATCTCATTTCTTTTTCATTTTTTTTAGTTCCTTAACTCTTTAAGCTTTCTTTATCTTTTTTTTAATCTTTTTTGCCTTCCTTAAAATGGCACAAACACCAAACCATCTTGGTTTTGACTTTTGAGACCCATTAGTCAAAATGAATCCTTCTAGGAGAGCTCATGTTTTTAAGGACAACATTGACATATTATGGGATTTTCCTTCATACATGTCTTCATTGACTACAAAACATGTAAGTGGATTTTTTTCTCCAATTTCTTCCCCTCTTTTTTACTAATCTTTAAGAACAACATGAGACTTTAGGTTATAATTGACTAAACTAGTCATATAGTTAAAAACCCTGATGCCTAAACTTTCAAATCTGGGTAAAAGAATCTGAATAGTTATGCTTTTAATCATTCTGCCTAAGTTAAAACATCTGCATTGATGATCAAAATTATCATGTAGTTGTACTTGTAGTTCCATAAGTGTTTTGTATGTGGGACATTCATGCAATGATGTAAAACTATTTAGATGGAGTTTTTAAGCACTGCATAGGTATTTTTCTATAGCTACATATTAAGTGTACTAATTTGTTATTTAACTTCTTCTTTTATACTTATTTTGACTCATTTTTCTTTCCTTTGCATCGTTTTAAGGTTTTACTGACTATAAGAAGGTTAAGAGCCTTTTGAGTGTTACTTTTTTCTTTAAGATACTTTCTCAGTCAGTGAAGGATAGAGTTTATGGCACCATTTTCTCTTCACTCTTCTCTACTCTACCACAAGCTACTAGAAAGAGAAATGAATTTATAGGTCTATTAGAAAGAGAAATATATGAATTTATAAGTGGTTTGATACTACTCACACCTTTCATTTATAATATAAAGAGGATGCTATAAGACTTATGGACTTTGTTATGATTATAAGGTTTCCCTATAATGGTTAGAGGATTGTTTTTTATGATTTTTTATTCTACCCTACCATTCAGTAGGACTATATCATTACTTTGCTCGAATTATGATTGAAGATAAAGGGTAACAGTGGTATCTATTAATCCTCCATTATTGAGAATAGGACCAAAGCTACTTTTGTTGATCCTCTCTTAGACTTAGATATTGATCAGGTTATACGGGGGTTCATTTTGGTGTTTTTTAAGTGTATGCTCTTTGCTAATACCGAGAGTACTATTAAAAGCCCTTTTTTTTGGCTCTCAGAGACTTATATACTATCTCTGATTGGTAATTGGGATCTCTAGTTTTAGGCATACTGTAGAAATGTGGTAAAGAAACAATCGGGCTTTGTTATGGTTATCGAGGTATGAATTTCTTATTATTCCTTTTCTTCCTTTCTTTATCTTTCTTTATTTTTTAAAGCAGTTCTTACCTTTTTTTTATTCCTTCATTTTTTATTTCAAAGGTTTTGGCTTATGAAAGAGGCATTGTCCCTCACTTTACTTCAGCCGTCATCCTAGAGAATGAGTTCCCTAGACTCTTGAATAGAACTCTTCTTTAATGAATTGAGAACATGAGGTGTATTCCTACAAGACTTTTCTTAATAATTTGAAGGATAATATGGTAGGTTCCTTTATACTTATACCCCTTTATGTATTTTCATTTTCTTTTTTCATCTTATCATTGATTTTTATTTCCTAATTACATATGTATAGGTGTTGGTGGGGTTTGGTTATATAAGGTTTTCACTACCCTATACTAAGTAGAGATGCCTCTTAGTGGGTTCATGCTTTATGTATTGGTATTTTGGTAAGAGGATGTTGGAATGGCATATAGGTTCTCATTTAAGACATGTCCTTAAGGATCCTATAGATTCTTATTTGACCACTTTTATCTTTGCTATTGAGTTAGTTGAATAGGGGAGAATTGATGTCCAAGTTGAGACTTTAGTTGATAAAAGAGATAGTTACATTACTTTTGTTAAGATCTCGCTTATGAGAAAAGTACGTGTAGCTTTCATAGTTTTCATACTAGTGAGTATTTCTAATGCTTAATTTCTTTCTTTCTTCTTTTTTTTTTTTTCATTCTTTACTCTTAAAAGGATCAACTTGCTACTAAGCACTATGGAGGTTTCTTGTTTGAGTACTCTATTCACTCCTACTATAGCTAGCATGGTATGTTCACTTCTTTATTTCTCATGTATTTCTAACTTTCTTTCAAATAATTCCCTTTTGACCTTTCTATTTGATCCTTGTAGTGCCTAAAGGAGTCATTAGAGTATACAGATGGTCTTATAGCTAGGTTGAAAAGTGAGTTTATAGTGTAAACCCATAGAGAAAATGTATACAATTTTTATTTTACATATATGCAAGATATGTTAGTAAAACTCAATACAATTATTCATATGCTTTTAATTTTTCTTTCAAGACATTATTCAAGAACAAAGGTAGATGATTGGATACCTCAAGAGGTGGCTGGCTCAAAAGAGGTGACCATATGATTATTAGGAGGCCAAGCTAGAGGCATATGCTCATAGGTTAAGAGAACTTAGGATTAACCCTGAGAGGTAGCTAGATCTGCTTGAGCATCTAGCTCAAGGAATACTGTAACTTTTGCCAGCCAGTCTACTTATTCGTAAGACTTTTCCTTTGTACTCTTTGACCTTGTGAACAACATTAATGTATATATTAACCATAAATATGAATTTCATTTGCTTGACCACTTCTTTTGTTTGACCATTCCATCTAACAATGACTCCTTTCAACTGACATTGAAAATATTCCTTAATTTCACTAAAAAGATTCTTTTGCAAATTATCTTGTCATTTTTGTTATCAACAGGCTATTTATCCTTTTTCTAACCATTGCGAGGGCAAGAGAAACATCTATGTGAGTGTTTTATATGACGCATAGGTGTTTTAAAGAAAAAAAACTACCCTTTATATGGCAATTTATGTTCTAATTCAAATAGTAATGTTCCTTTTTTCTTCTTTCCCTAGGAGATTTCAGCACTCTTATCTATCCAATTTAGAGACCTACTGAGCATCGACCTAAATGTCACTCATTGACTTTTGGTCTGATTTGCATAAGGATAGAAATAGAATTAAAGAAAAAGTAGGGAGTGAATAAGGCATACAGATTGAGTAGAGTCAATTGATGTGAACAATCAAGCGAGAAAAGGTTAAAAGGCATAAATATAATTATGTGAGAAAACTAAGGGCAAAATTGGAATTTCACATTTGATGGAAAAATGATGGGAGAAAAATGTTAAAAGTTGTAAGGAATAAGGATTTAACATGAAAAGAGTGAGCAAAATGTGAAAAAAAATAATGTTCTAAAAAATGGCCTGTGAATAATAGCTCTCAGGCTTTGAATAGTACTTCTTGTGTGACACCCCTTACCTGACTTAGTTGCCGAATCTGAGTGAAAGATGGCATATTGTGATACCTTTTACTTGAATTGTCACCAGCTTGAATAAGAGATGACACGTTCATGATTTATGCTATTAACTAATCGCTTCTCGGTGGTATGCCTATATTATAAGCATTAGGGGCTCACGTGTATCTTTAAGGTACATGATATGGGAATTACTAATTAAAATTGTAATTCTATGTCTAATGAAATTATAGTAGCACAACGACTGTCTGGTGATATATCCCAAAATAAAACTACAAAAATAACACTTCTATAATAGTTAACAACCTTAACTCTATCATCTGGGTCCTTCTGACCCTCCAATCTCATCACCATTACACAATCTATCATCAAACACATCTTAATCATATGTGCGTTTCATCATTACAATCATACCATACCAAACATATATCACATGACAATTATACATTATTAACATCTCTTTATTTAGTTTATAGAAATAAGCTACATGTGTATATACGACTTTAACCCTACATATATACAAATGAGTGCCACTATCTATGTTCACATCACATAAAAGATATAAACCTATGACCAACTTGAGCCTGTCTGAGCCACATTACACTATTGTCTTTTGAGGCTCCTTCTGATGTTGAACCTATCTATAACCTACGCATTGAGAAAACATGATGCACTAAGCAATATGCTTAGTGGCGTATTCGATAAAACATGCACACATTAACTTATATATTTGTATCACACAAATGCCCTTAAGTGTAATTAAGCCATTTACATTTTTATATGTGTTCCTTACTTACGTTTTTTGCTTGTATTATTTTATTTTATCTCACCAATTACCTTTATTCCAGTGTTTACTCTTTCCTTGTTTACGTGCATTAGTAAGTTAATATAAGTTAACCCCCTATTACAAGCCTATATATGTTTTTAGTATATTATGTCTCTACTGATTCTAACAATTATGGTCTTGAGATTTAGTTCTTTGTCTATATATTTCATTAGTTAGTTTATTTTTAGTTTACCTATATTCTTAACTATACACATTTATAAACTTATGCATAATTGATTCTTTCTTACCTACCCACCTGTCTAGGTTAAGCTATGTGTTTATTAATTAAGCTAGTTATGACATTATTACCAAGTTATGTACTGTTTATTAAGATTTTACTTGTAACTATCTATTTGTTAAAAAATTTCTTCTATTTATTTGCCCATTTATGTTATAGTTTTGTATTATTCATTTGATCATTACCTACAACTATTGTTTACCAATTTATAGTGCTATATCATATTTACACCATTTATGATTTAGCTCATATTTGAGAGACATGTATCCAAATACTGGATATTGGGATCATAATGTGTAGTGGCTTACATTTTAGACCTGACGGCTACTGCAACAGTATAACAGAATATTAAAATCAATATCATAGTCGTATAGTGGTCTTATTAAACCTACCAGCGACTACACCCATATGAGATTATGTGTAGTGGTTTTGTCAGACTTGCCAACGGTAGCACTTGTATAAGTTATAACAATATATATAAACAATACAACTAGTTATGTTAAGCCACGACATGTGTAAGTGTAGTGGCCTGAATGGACTTAACAATGGCCGCCCTCGTATAACAGAATACCAATTATCTAGTAGTAGCTAATTCCCTAGTTGACTGGTCAACCTATCCAGTAGGTTGTCTAGCATCTATGGGCTATTTATTGTTTTATTCTCATCATTTAGTATTCATATTGTTTATGGTTATAATCATGAACATTTTGTAACATCTTATGAAAGTTTTAGTGTTCATATTCATTTACGAGGTTTATAAGGCACGTTCAGCATCTTTATTTACATTTGCCATATTATTTACATGATTTGTGTTACGAGTCCATTTCATGTCTAGTTACCTCTGGTTAACCTTGCATTTTACCATACTCACTTATTAATTATGTACCAATTGTGATTATCATTTCACATTACCCATTATCGCTACTCTTACTGCATACTTTGTAATATTTTTTTTGTCATTCACACATTAGTCATTACTATTCGTTTAACATTGCACATTATTACCAATTTTTACATACATATACATGTTATGCTTCACACACACACACACACACACACACACATATATATATATATATATATATATATATATATATATTCACACATATATGTTCAATTAATGTATTATACATACATCATTTTATGTCAATAACAATGCACATTTCCAATGTAAGTCAAAACTACTCATTTCACTTTATTATAGTTCTATTAACATCTATTATATGACAATTTAAGAAATTACCTTTTCATCCTTAATTTCCATATTATGTTCGTTAATTTCAATCATCCAAAATTTATCTATTTTTCATCTATTTTTCATTATGCCAGGTCTATTATCAATCTTTAAATCCTAAAATACCCTAATGACCAATTTAGGTTTACACAAACCCCTAAATCTACCTAATCACTAAATTGCACCTATTATGGAATTCACACATTTCATACTTAAAGGTATAAGTTTTATTGAATACACTTACATGGATGCTATACATTGTCTTGGGGTCGATCCTACTACCTTTCCTTACCTCAGTTCTCATGCATTTGCTTATTCTCTAAATTTCATAATACATAATTAATTAGAAAAGTTCATAGAAAATATATAGGAATCCAATTTCAAAATATGTGACTTAAAGTACATCTAGTTACCTAAAAAATGCTTGATTTCTAATTCAGGGTTTGATTTAGTTTAGGGGTTCAAAATCATAAACTTTTAAAGCTCTATTTCTCCTTCAAAATCACTTCCTTTCACAAAATTAAGGTTGAAACCAAGTTTTAGACATCGAAAGGATTAGTCTGCATATAATATTTAAAGGTTTTTGGTGTGTTTTGGGTGAGAAATGGAAGAAGAAAGGGAGGAGAGAGAGTGACCATGGAAGGTGGTTTTTTAAAGAAATAAAGAGGAAGATGAGCTTATTTTCTTATTCTAGAGCTATCCACACATAACCACCATTTATATTATGATGTTGAATGGACCTAATCACGCCATGTAGCCATCGAACGGCTTGGATTAATCCTATATACATTTTAACTTCAAAATTGCAAAACAAATTATGGAAGTCTCTAAAAATCATGCTTTTAGAGCCAAAAATTGATGAATTACTCCATTAAGGGACCCTTTAATTCTCAAGCCCAAATTCCAAGGGAAACTATATTAACTATTCACTCACGTAATTAAGAAATTATGATTTAATATCAAACGACCTCAAAACATTCCAATTTTTTCACCATTGCATTATTTAGAATTTTTGGCCTTAGGGTATGCTTATTTTAGGTCTGTCCGGGTATACCTCGGGCATTTTTTGGCTTGGTGCAAACCAAGGTCATTATTCATTAGATAGCAAAGTAAAATAATTTATTAGTTTAGTAGAAAGTGTTACTTATTTCATTTCCATCATTATTTGCCCATCACAATTTTGGAACCAGCATTTCCCCTTTTGCTACCTTAGTGGGACCTAATTGCCCAAAGAGCACTATTCACTCCTCGGATTACATTATTCATAGAGCCTAGTTTTACAAGCGTTACATCCTAAGCCTATGTAAAACTAACTGACCAAATGAGAGTATAAATTATAAGATATTTTATAGTATAATTTGAGAGATGATTAAGGCCATTAAGGAGGTAAAAATAAAAAATGAATTATGAAACCTAGTTGAATATGAATATTAACCATTC
>CANXYI010639113.1:0-13377 GCA_948208565.1 Hura crepitans
ATGTTGATTATATGTACTACGAGGTTTGAGAAAAATGACCAAATGAATAGTGCAAAAAGTGTGAGGTGACATATAATTGGGAAAATTATGTAACTATATAAATGACCTATACCTATGAAAGTGAATAATAAATAGAAATTAGCCCATCAATTAGACACCTACTAGATGGGTTAACTGGTCAACTAGGGTGTTAGCAGCTGCTATGTGTATTGTTCCTTCTAGGGCCATTGCTTGTGTGATTGTGATGGTGGGTGTAGTCTCTAAGATCCTGATCTTTAGCCTTACACATCCAAGTAATAAGAGGTCTACAGACCAATCCCTGCTACACATTTGATTGATTATGGATATTGGGAGGTCCCATGGGGCTAATCCCTGCTATCCACTGAAGACATGTTGCTGATGATGACTGAGATATTAGGAGGTGCCTCGAGGTTCATCCTTGCTATCCATTTGTAGATATTGAGAGGTCTATAAGCTGATTGTTGCTATTTGCTAGTTCGATATTGTGACATTCTAATGAATTGACCCCTACTATTAGACATGATAGTTAAGGTAAAAAATGTGGGCCACTATATAGCCTACATCCTATTACCCAGTGCTTTTAAATGTAGTCTTTCTTTTATGGGCTTGCATATAATAGTGAACATGAAAAAAAATAATAACAATAATATAATGTAAATTGAGAAAATTAATTAAATGGCAAGTTATTGATAAATAAAACATGAGACTGAAATATAATTTAATAATATTTTATATTAATACTTTTGTGCGCTACTTTATGGATTTACATCAAGAGATTTGTATGAATGTATGCATGAGATGCACGTATTACATTAAATTTACCACTAAGTTTTATACTCAGTATATTGGTGTTCTAATGCGCAGGTCGTAGAAAGTAGTAGCAACTCAGCCTCATTACTTTTAGTGTAGCAATGTAGCTATTTTTGTTACAATTTCAGTACATTTGGGAAACTATAGTAGTGGCACTCATGTATAAATAGGTTGGGCTTAGCTGATACAGATATTATCTATATATAATAATTATCATATAACTGTTATTTAAACACGTGATTATATAACTAATCAGTTACGTAATATGAATGACTACATTTTCTGAATGTTGTGAGCTTAAGGCCCTATGTATTGTGATCTGATTGAGATAAGTACTTATGGGACCAAAAGGGTTTAGATGATGAAGCATGTAATTGTTATGTTATTAGAATTGTTTTTTATAAGTTTAAATTTGGGATTTATTACTCGGGTAGCTATTATGATGCCTAAATTTTTGTAAAATGAATTTATGTCTTGTTAAATGAATTTTAAGGTTTTTTACAATGAGCATAAGAAAGGAAATAAGAGCCGAATAAGGAATTAATCAATATTTGTTTGCTAAATACATATAGTCATAAGTGTTAAACAAATAGAAGTTAATGCAATATCAAGATGGGTGACCAGTGAGAAGTAGCATTGCCTAATTAGTTCCTTCAAAGATCTCATAGGTGCTTTATATTTATTGGTATCAGAATGGGTTTTGGCATTCTTAGGCTTATTATGCATGAGTGTTAGTGTCTAGGATTTTGTGTTTCTGATGAAGCTATAGTATATGAGGCTGATAAGTTATTCTTTTGTAGTGATACAAGACGGGTGAAAGGACCCTACCAGAGTGAAGAGAAGAGGTGGCCAATCATGCTCCTACTGCTACTTAAGGTGGAAAAATGAGTGTAGCCACTCCATAACTTAGTGATACTACAAACCAGCCACAACAACAGGCATAGCCATAGACTCAAGCTTCCTTAACACTTTTATAGTAGATAGTAGATTTGCTAAGGCATACTTTTGCAGTAGCTTCACCACCTCCACTAGCTCCTATACCATCTCCTCTACCTCTAGCTACATTACAAAAGATGTACATTGAAAGAGTGAAAAACATAAATGCTATGGACTTTCTGAGGAATAGAAAAAATAATGCTGCTAGAACAAAGTATTAGCTGGAGATAACCCTTAGAATCATAGAGTACCTAGAGTGTATAGAAGAGGAAAGTTTGAAGTGTGCCACCTCACTCCTCTAGGAGTAACTTATCACTAGTTGAATAGCATAAATAGAAGGAAAGTAGCAGTTAAAGTGACTAGGGAGTAATTTCTAAAAGAGTTCAGAAAGAGATATATACAAGAACCATACAAGGAAAAAAAGAGATAGGAGTTCTTACACTAGAAGTAGAGGAAAAGATCTTTGTCTAAACATTAGAAAAACTTTACAAGGCTAAGTAGATATGCAGAGGAATTCATTTTTTATAGAGGAAGTAAGGTGCAAGAGGTTTGAGAAAGGTCTTAATGTAGAATTAAGGATGCAAATTGCCAATACAAAGATTAGAGATTTTTTAGCCATGTTGTCAACAACATATGACATTGAGGAAATGATGTAAGAAAAAAGGGAGTTATTTCAGAAGAAGAGGCCATTTATAATAGGTCAAACCAGCTCAGCACTTAAGGCTAGTAAGAGATAGAGATAGTCCCAGTCCTAGTCAGTGTAGCAGACTTAGAGGTAAACCCAGATATAAAGGTCAAGTTAGGTTTCTATATCTTAGCCTCGACCACTGCAGTAGGCCTTTAATGCCCCTACATCAGTAGCTAAGAGTTCACCCTCGACTTACGGGACTTGTAACAAAAGACATTAGGGGCAATGCTGGTGAACAAGAAGAGGAGAGTGTTTTACATGTGGGGCTAGAGATCACTTTCAAAATGACTTTCCACATAGGCAAGTTAAAGCTACCCAGAAAAGGTTTTTGCAGCACCACAGATTAGAGGATAGAGATGGAGTAAGGGTGATTAGCTGAGTAATAGCTAGAGAACTAGATTTGATGCACAGACTTTAGTATGACAGTATGCCATCTGAGCTTGCGAGAAGGCAGTGGCTCAAGATATTATTACTGGTACATTTTCATCTATTTAATGCACCTATTTTAGATTTAATAGATCCAGGATCATCCTACTTTTATGTTTGCACTACCTAAGCACGAGATAAAGGAGAACCAAAGCCTATCGATAAAGATATTCAAGTCTATAACCTAATTGGATAGAGTGTGATAGTGAATAAGATATACATGTACTATCCTCTAGCAATCTAGAATCAACTATTCCCTATTGAAATCATTAAACTTTCTTTTCATGAATTTGATGTTATCTTAGGTATGGACTGGTTATTAGAACATCGGGCAATGGTTAAATATAAACATAAGAGGCTTACCCTCAAGACAATAGATGGATATGAGGTAATAGTTACGGGTGAGAGAAACTCTCTAGTTAACATTATCTCCACTATTACAACAAGACAACTTATTCATAATGGATGTGAAGCCTATTAAGCCCTTGTAGTTGATACTAGTAACTCCATATCTACCCTTATTCAGATAACTATAGTGTTAGAATTTCTAGATTTACTCCTAGAAGAGTTACTAGGATTTCCTCCATAGTGAGAGCATAACTTTTAGATTGAAGTATATCCTAGTATAATACCTATATCTATTACCCTTTACCAGATGGCACCTATAGAGTTGAAGAAATTGAAAGTGCAGTTGCAAGAATTGCTAGATAAATGTTTTATCAAACTAAGCACTTTACATTAGGGAGCACCTGTACTCTTTGTTAAGAAAAAAAAAGGTAACTTAAGTTATGTATTGACTACAGATAACTAAATAAGGTGATAGTAAAGAATAAATATCCATTACTGAGAATTGATGATCTTTTTGATCAGCTTAGAGGTGCTAGTGTCTTTTCTAAGATAAACCTAAGATCGGGGTACTATTAGTTGTTGATTAAGGAAGTTAATATCCTGAAAGAAGCCATAAAAACTAGATATAGGCATTATGGGTTCTTAGTGATGCCATTTAGATTCATTAATGTCCCAACAGCTTTCATGGACCTCATAAATAGAGTCTTTAAACTCTATTCAGACCAATTTTTGCTTGTATTTATCGATGACATCCTAGTATATTCTAAGAGTCGAGAGGAAAATAAGTAGCATCCCAAGATTGTGTTAGAAGCTTTAAAGGAAAAACAACTATATGCTAAGGTGAGAAAGTTTGAATTTTGGTTAAATAAGGTGGCATTCCTAAGGCATATTGCCTCAATAGAAGGTATTAGGGTGGATCCTAGCAAGGTTAAAATTGCACCAGAGTGGAATCCTCCTAAGAATGTGACAGAGATTTAAAGCTTCCTAGGATTGGCTGGTTATTATAAAAGATTTGTAAAATGATTCTTAATAATTATAGCAACAGTCACTAGGTTGTTACAAAAAGATGTGAAGTTTGTACGGGATTAAGGATGTCAAGTTATCTTTAAAAGCTTTAAGGTGATGTTAACAGAGGCTCCTATCCTTACTCAACCTGAGCAAGGGAAAGACTTTGTCATTTATAGTGATGCATCACACAACGGATCGGGGTGTGTACTGATGTAAGAAGATAAAGTGGTAGTATATGCCCCTAGATAACTAAAGCCACATGAGAAGAATTATTCTACTAATGACTTAGAGTTAGCTACCATTGTCTTTGCACTAAAAATTAGAGATACAACCTATATGGTGAGAGATGCTACATTTATACTAATTATAAGATCCTAAAAACCTCCTCACATAGAAGGAGTTAAACTTAAGGTAGAGATGCTAGCTAGAGTTGATTAAAGAGTATGATTGCTTAATAAATTATCACCTATGAAAAGCAAATGTAGTTATAGATACATTAAGTTGAAACTTCATAGAAACCATGAGAGCCATGAATGTCAGAATATAGTGCATAGAGAAAGATGCCATCTTAATAGAATTGCAAATCAAGGCTAATTCTAAACAACAAATAAAATAGGCACAGACACGAGATAAATAACTTATGCATATTATAAGTAAAGATAAAGAGGGGAAGACTACAAAATTTTAACTTGCAGAAGATGAATGTTTATATTACCATGCATACCTAATATATATGAGCTGAGAACATAGATTTTAAAGGAGGCATATGAAGCTCCATATTTTATGCACCCAAGAAGTATAAAGATGTACTTGGATTTGAAACCCTATTACTAGTGGTCAAGAATGAGACGTGATGTAGTTAAGTATGTAACTAGATGTTTAACATGTCAATAGGTGAAGGCTAAACATCAAGTTCCTTCTAGATTGTTACACCCAATAATGATACTAGAATGGAAATGGGAGAAAGTTACTATGGACTTTGTATTGGGATTACTTATTACTAGAAGCAAATGTGATATGGTATGGGTAATTATGGATAAGCTGACTAAGATAGCTCACTTAATTCCAATTATGATGGATTATTCTTTGGAGAAGCTGGCACGATTGTATATTAATGAGATTGAAAGATTGCATACTATGCCAATAACAATTCTTTGAGATAGAGATCCTTGGTTTACAATTAAATTTTTGGAAAAAGTTGCGTGAAGCTCTGGGTACTCGATTGATAGATAGAACAGCCTTACATCCGCAAACAAATAGACAATCAGAATGGGTGATGCAAGTATTGGAAGATATGTTATGTAGCTATGCTATAAAGTACAAAGGAAGTTGGGACTAGTACTTCTCTTTTGCTAATTTTTCATAAAATAATAGCCATCAAGCTAGCTTGGGGATGGCACCTTATGAAGCATTAAATGGCGAAAGATGGAAAACTCCTCTGTGATGGAATGAAATAGGTAAAGGTAAGATTATGGCACCGGATTTGATCAATGATGCAAAATATAAAGTCAAGATTATAAGAGAGAGATTAAAGGCTACCATAGGCTGACAGAAGTCATATGCTGACATAAAATAGAGGGATAATGAATATGAATTGGGTGAAAAAATACTCCTAAAGCTATTACCATGGAAAAAGATACTCAAGTTTAGTAAGAAAGGAAAGAGTAGTCCTTGATTCATTGGTCCCGTATAAGATCATAAAATGTGTGTGGCCATTAGCATACATCCTCTCATTACTACCTAAATTGCAATAGATTCATGATGTATTCCAAGTTTTGATGCTCACGCGATATACGTTTGATCCATCTCATGTGATTCCTATGAAAGATATCCAAGTGCAGCCAGATTTAACTTGCGAAGAAAAATTGGTACATATTTTGCCTAAAGAAGTCAAACAATTAAGGAATAAAGCCATACAATCAGTCAAAGTGCTATGCAAACATCACAACACAGAAGAGGCTATGTGGAAAAGCGAGGAGCAGATGAAGGCTCAGTACCCACACCTATTCTCACCAAGTAATTTCAAGGAAGAAATTACATAATAGGGGAAGAATTGTAATACTCATATATCAAAGTTTCATGAATAGTACCTCCAAGGCATAAATACTCCTCCCGAGGAGCCAAAACACCTTTGTAAGGCCAAAAAGGTTAAGTACTAGTAAAAAAACATTGATGGGCTAGAAAATAAGGAAGGGGAAATAATTTAAAAAATTAGTAGAATCAATAATTCATTTTTGGCAATAAACTAGTGAATAATAGCCTTAGATAAATTTTGCCTGGAATGACCCAGAGTGTGCTTAGGGAGACTGGAAAATATGATACCTTGAAGGTTATAAATTCTAATCCATATATTGGGGAATGAATTTTAATTTTTTGAGGTCATTTGATAATTTATCGAAATTTGTTATTTTCACGAGTGAAATAGTTGCCATAATTGCCATTTGATTTTGGACATAAAAATTTATGGGCCTTTTAATACGCACAATTGAGGATTTTTACCACTAAAATAATTATGTTTGGAGGTCCAAAAAAATTACTATAAATTTTCAAAATTTAAAGAGAAATTAGAATTATTTAGGCCGTTAAATTGCCACGTGTCATTATCCAATCATGCCATTTAATTAATAAATATACCCTTACATATATGGAAGACCCACATGTGTAAAAAGGTGTCATTTTTCCTCCTCCTTCAAAAACCCCAAGCTGACACCACATCCACCCCTTCTCCACCACTTTTTCTTCTTTTTGCCACCTCAAATCACCACCAAACATGACATAATTTATATGAAATCACACCTCCATATCCTCTAAAACACAATCTAAGTGACAAAATCCAAAATCCAAACTCTATTCAGACCAATTTTTTGTTGTATTTATCATTGACATCCTAGTGTATTCTAAGAGTCGAGAGAAAAATAAGTAGAGTCCCAAGATTGTGATAGAAGCTTTAAGGGAAAAGCAATTATATGCTAAGGTGAGAAAGTTTGAATTTTTGTTAAATAAGATGGCATTCCTAAGCCATATTGCCTTAGTAGAAGGTATTAGGGTGGATCCTAGCAAGGTTAAAGTTGTACTAGAGTGGAATCCTTCTAAAAATGTGACAGAGATTTAAAGCTTCCTAGGATTGGCTGGTTATTATAAAAGATTTGTAAAATGATTCTTAATAATTATAAAAACACTCACCAGGTTGTTATAAAAAGATGTGAAGTTTGTATGGGATTAAGGATGTCAAGCTATCTTTGAAAGCTTAATGATAATGTCAACAGAGGCTCCTATCCTTACTTAACCTGAGCAAGGGAAAGACTTTACCATTTATAGCCATGTATCACACAACGGACCGGGGTTTGTACTGATGTAAGAAGATAAAGTGGTAGCTTATGCCTCTAGATAACTAAAGCCACATGAGAAGAAATATTCTACTCATGACTTAGAGTTAGCTACCATTGTCTTTGCACTAAAAATTTAGAGATACTACATATATGGTGAGAGATGCTACATTTATACTAATTATAAGAGCCTAAAAACCTCCTCACATAGAAAGAGTTAAACTTAAGGTAAAGATGCTAGCTAGAGTTGATTAAAGATTATGATTGTTTTTTAGATTATCACCTATGAAAAGCAAATGTAGTTATAAATACATTAAGTTGAAACTTCATGGAAATCATAGGAGCCATGAATGTCACAATGTAGTACATAGAGAAAGATGCCACCTTAGTAAAATTGCAATTCAAGGTTAATTTCAAACAACTAATAAAAGAGGCATAAACACGAGATAAACAACTTGTGCATATTATAAGTAAAGATAAAGAGGGGAAGACTACAAAATTTTAACTTGGAGAAGATGAATGCTTATATTACCATGTGCACCTGATATAGATGGGCTGAGAACATAGATTTTGGAGGAGGCATATGAAACTTCATATTTTATGCACCCAGGAAGTACAAAGATGTACTTGGATTTGAAACCCTATTACTAATGGTCAAGAATGAGATGTGAGGCAGCTGAGTATGTAACTAGATGTTTAACATGTCAATAGGTGATGGCTATACATTAAGTTCCTTTTAGATTGTGACATCTAATAATGACACTTGAATGGAAATGTGAGAAAGTTACTATAGAATTTGTATTGAGATTACTTATGACTAGAAGCAAATGTGATATGGTATGGGTAATTATGGATAGGCTAACTAAGGCAGCTCACTTAATTCCAATTATGATGAATTATTCTTTAGAAAAGCTGGCACGATTGTATATTAATGAGCTTGAGAGGCTGCATACTGTGCCAATAACAATTCTTTTATATAGAGACCCTTGGTTTACAATTAAATTTTTGGAAAAAGTTGCATGAAGCTCTAGGTACTCGATTGACATATAGCACAGCCTTACATCCCCAGACAAATAGACTGTTAGAATGGGTGTCACAAGTACTAAAAGATATGTTATATAGCTATGCTATAAAGTACAAAGGAAGTTGGGACTAGTACTTCTCTTTTGCTAATTTTTCATAAAATAACAGCCATCAAGCCAGCTTAGGTATGGCACCTTACGAAGCATTAAATTACAAAAGTTGTAAAACTCCTCTTTGGTGGAATAAAATAGGTAAAGGTAAGATTATAGCACTTGATTTAATCAATGATGCAAAAGATAAAGTCAAGATCATAAGAGAGAGATTAAAGGCTACCATAGGCTGGTAGAAGTCATATGTTGACTTAAAATAAAGGGATATCGAATATGAATTAAGTGAAAAAAATACTCCTAAAGGTATTGCCATGGAAAAAGATACTCAGGTTTTGCAAGAAAGGAAAGCGTAGTCCCAGATTCATTAGTCCCATACAAGATCGTAAAATGTGTGGGACCATTGGCATACATGCTCTCATTACTACTTGAATTGTAATAGATTCATGATGTATTCCATATTTTAATGCTCAGGCAATATAGGTTTGATCCATCTCATGTGATTCCTATGATAGATATCCAAGTGTAGCTAGAATTGACTTGCGAAGAAAAACTAGTACATATTTTGCCTAAAAAAGTCAAAGAATTGAGGAACAAAGCCATACAATCAGTCAAAGTGCTATAGAAACATCACAACAAAGAAGAGGCTATATAGGAAAGTGAGGAGCAGATGAAGGCTTAGTACCTACAGCTATTCTCAATAAGTAATTTCAAGGAAGAAATTACATAATAGGGAAAGAATTGTAATACTCATAAATTGAGGTTTCTTGAATAGTACCTCCGAGGCATAAATAGTGCCCTCGAGGAACTTGGACACCTTTGTAAGGCTAAAAAGGTTAAGTATTAGTAATAAAACATTAATGGGATAAAAAATAAGGAAGAGTAAATTATTTAAAAAATTGGCAAAATCAATAATTCATTTTTGGCAATAAATTAGTAAATAATAGCCTTAGATAAAGTTTTCCCTGGAATGACCCAGAGTATGCCTAGAGAGACTTGAAAATATGATACCTTGAAGGTCAAAAATTCCAATCCACATATTGGTGAATGAATTTTAATTTTTTGAGGTCATTTAATAATTTTTTGAAATTTATTATTTTCACGAGTGAAATAGTTGCCATAATTGCCATTTGAGTTTGGACATAAAAATTTATGGGCCTTTTAATGGGCACAATTGAGGATTTTTGGCACTGAAATAATTATGTTTGGAGGTCCAAAAAAATTACTATAAATTTTCAAAATTAAAAGAGAAATTAGAATTATTTAGGCCGTTAGATCGCCATGTGTCATTATCCAACCATGCCATCTAATTAATATATATACCCTTACACATATGGAAGAGCCACATGTGTAAAAAGGTGTCATTTTCCTCCTCTTTCAAAAACCCCAAGCTGACACCATATCCACCCTTCCTCCACCACTTTTTCTTCTTTTTGCCACCTCAAATCACAACCAAACTTGATATAATTTATATGAATTCACACCACCATAACCTCTAAAACACATTCCATGTTACAAAGTCCAAAATCCAAACTCTATATGTACCAATTTTTGGTTGTATTTATTGATGACATCTTAGTGTATTCCAAAAGTTGAGAGGAAAATAAGTAGCATCCAAAGATTGTGTTAGAAGCTTTAAGGGAAAAGCAACTATATGCTAAGGTGAGAAAGTTTGAATTTTTGTTAAATGATGTGGCATTCCTAAGACATATTGCCTCGGTAGAAGGTATTAGGGTGGATCCTAGCGAGGTTAAAGCTATACTAGAATGGAATCCTCCTAAGAATGTGACGGAGATTTAAAGCTTCTTAGGATTGGCTGGTTATTGTAAAAGATTTGTAAAATGATTCTTAATAATTATAGCAACACTCACCAAGTTATTGTAAAAAGATGTGAAGTTTGTATGCGATGAAGGAAGTCAAGTTATCTTTGAATGCTTGAAGGTAATGTTAATAGAGGCTCCTATCCTTACTCAACTTGAGCAAGGGAAAGACTTTGTCATTTACAGTGATGTATCACATAACGGGCCGGGGTGTGTACTGATGTAAGATGATAAAGTGGTAGCTTTTGCCTCTAGATAACTAAAGCCACATGAGAAGAATTATTCTACTCATGACTTAGAGTTAGCTACCATTGTCTTTGCACTAAAAATTTAGAGATACTACCTATATGGTGAGAGATGCTACATTTATACTAATTATAAAAGCTTAATAGCCTCCTAAAATAGAAGGAGTTAAACTTAAGGTAGAGACGCTGGCTAGAGTTGATTAAAGATTTTGATTACTTGATAGATTATCACCTGCAAAAAGCAAATGTGGTTATAGATACATCAAGTTGAAACTTCTTGGAAACCATGAGAGCCATGAATGTCAAAATATAGTACGTAAAGAAAGATGCCATCTTAGTAGAATTGCAAATCAAGGCTAATTTCAAAGAACAAATAAAAGAGGCACAGACACGAGATAAACAACTTGTGCATATTATATGTAAAGATAAAGAGGGGAAGACTACAAAATTGTAACTTAGAGAAGATGAATGTTTATATTACCATGCGTACCTGATATAGATGAGCTGATAACATAGATTTTAGAGGAGGCATATGAAGCTCCATATTTTATGCACCTAGGAAGTACAAAGATGTACTTGGATTTGAAACCCTATTACTAGTGGTTAAGAATGAGACGTGATGTAGCTAAGTATGTAACTAGATGTTTAACATGTCAATAGGTGAAGGCTAAACACTAAGTTCCTTCTAGATTGTTACACCCAATAACGATACTAGATTGGAAATGGGAGAAAGTTACTATCGACTTTGTATTTGGATTATAGATATCTATTTTCATCCGGACCTTAATAAGCACATTTTATAATGAAATAGTAGGTATATAGAGTTGCATGATACTAATTAATAATTATTGTTATGGGAAGTAAGCTAATTCAATGTATAATTATTATTGACTATTAGTATAAATACGTTATCAGGTCATATGACCTTCTATATGCATAATTTGTGGAAAAGTAATATAATTAATCACTAATTAAAATGGGAATAAATAATTACTAATTAGAATTATAAAAATAATTACAAATCAAAAATCAACTAAAATAATTACTAGAATATGAACTTAAACTAAAAATCCAAATTAATAACAATAAACTAAGTAATAAAAATTAACTACAAAAATTACAAACATAAGAAAAAAGGGAAAAATAAATTACAACAAAAAAATTAAATTACAAATTAAATTAATTAATTAATATTACAAAACTAAATAATATATTAAAAATCAAATTAATTACAAGAAAATTTCAAAAAAAAATAATATAATCCAGAATAAAAAAATAAAAAAAATAATAATAAAGAAAAGACTGTTGGGCCAAGCCCAAGCCCAGCAGTCTGTAGCTTGTAGCTAAATCTCAGCCCAATTTTCAGCCTAAGTCTAGCCCATTACTGTAGCAAATAGCAGCCCCTACAGCAAGTAATGAACAGTAAATTAATAGCAAAAATACTATTTAGAAAAATTACAAAAATTACACTGTAAAAATCTATAAATCTAGATTTTTGGCAGACATATGGGGGGGACAGATCTAAAACAAGAGAGATAGATCTGAAATAAGGGAAGATCTGTAGAGGGATACAAAGAAGAGGCTAAAAAAAAGGGTCTGCAGAGAAAAAAAAGAAGCCCAGATCTGGGTGCCGTAGAAGAGATCACAAAAAAATAGAAAAGAAAAGAACACAGCAGAAACAAGAACATAAAATGCAGTAAGAGGGCATGAGATAAAAGAAGAAAAACATAATAGAAAAAGAATGCAAAAGTAGAGAAAACCCAGATCTGAAGACCAAAATCAATAGATCTAGCAAAACACAACAAGCCAGAAGGAAACATAAAAACCAGCAGTCAAAATCACAAGGAAGCAGTCCAATATCAAAGAGATAGATATTCATTGACAGAAAACATCAAGAAAAATCAACAGAGCAAGGTGAATCTGTCCAGCCCTATTTTATTTTATGATTTCCACTTGGGTGTGCTGAAGTCAGTAATGATTTCACACATCTAAGGGAGTCAACTTGTACATTTATTTGTATGGGAGATCTATCTCTATATGTATTATAGGAGTCAGATCTGATTCTTATAGTGCATGGAGTAAGTCAGCAATGATTAAATTCTCCCTAAATGTTGATGTGTTAAATTTATACATGTTCTACAGATTGTAAATGTCACAGTATAATAGATTTATATTTTCTTATAACTATGTCAAACCTTCCTTTAATTTCCATCATGATAACAATGTCTACCTAAATAAAATTCAGTTTCAAACTCAAAGGTTAGGTGATGGAAATATAGTCTGAAAACAAAAGTAAATCAAAAAAATAATAAAACTGTAAACAATAGAAAAGACACACTGTGTTCTTGAATAAATGAATAAGATATCTTGGATAGATATAAAGTTTATACAAAAAAAATCCTAAAACAAGCTATTACAAAAAAGTTGTCGCAAAAAAGAGAGCAACCAAAAGTTCAGTTTAAGAAACATAAACACATGCAGAAAAATCCTAATACTCTACCAGCATATCATCCCAAGCACATAATAAATAGAAAAATAAGAAAATAAAACTTAAGAAGAAGAGAACTTAGCTTATTGGAAGTAGTCTTCATCATCGAAGAAATATTTCCCCTCTAATGG
>CANXYI010639303.1:0-13084 GCA_948208565.1 Hura crepitans
GTACAAGAGAAAATTAAGCTACTATCAATCCCTTTAAAAAAGTTATAGACCTATTATCTTACCAATCACTATCACTCATGATGAATAGAAAGGAAATTTGAGACCAAAAAGGAGTGAGTTTTATTGATTAGGTGGTAGCATTGCATCAGAGATTAGGTGGATGTGCAAATGATAGAAGATTTTCCACTTTTCCTTGTCTTCTGATGTGAGTTATATTCCACTCATAGGTTTGAGGCGTGCTACCTTCTATGTTCCTCAACAAATCTGAAGATAATTTGGATTAAAGTAAAGGATTCAAAATGGGCATTTAGATTTTGAAAGAGGTGCCTTAACTCATCACTTCTTACATTCTTTCCTTGACTTGTAGAGGAATCATGCTATGCACAGGGGGGTGCTAGATTAAGATTATTGTGATATTACCATAGATAATAATTACAAGGATTGGATAACTAGTTCTTTAAGGGATAACATAACTCTTTTGTTGAAAAGAAAACAAGAAGCTATAATATTTACAGCTAAAAAAAAGGCTATGTACATAAGTAAAATTTACTTAGTCATGTAATGAATTTCACTAGAAAGAAATTTACAAGATAATGATTATCACAAAGCATTTTTGTCATCCCAACTTGACTTATTTATGCTTGGCACATATATTAATTTTTTAATACCACTGTTGTTATCAACTAGCCCTCTCATTTTTTCTTAGTTAAATATTTTCTCTCATTATCTCTTAATTTTTGCATAAAGTGCCATTTCTTGGTTTTCACTTTATTGGGGGTGCCTTAACTTTTGCCTAAGCTACCCTTTTTGGGTTTTTAACTTAGCAAACTATTTTTTTAACAAAAATATTTCTTTAGCCTATCTATATTCATAGGTTTAGAGAATTCATTGCCTTTAAAATCTAATAACTTAACTCCTCTATTCTTTAGTATATTTTCACTAGATACGAGTTTTCCAAATTGGGCTTGAACTTTCCTCTAGGGTCTATTAGGAAGGGCTTAGTCTATTTCAAAACAAGGTCTCTTAGTTTTATTGCATTTGGCTTCACTTTCTTATTATGGCCTCTAGTTATATGCTTCTAATACAACTACATATGATACAAAGCCCTCATGCATTTCCATCTTCTAAAACTAATTGGTTATATCTTACCCATGCCCATTCTATTTTTGGAATCCTAGCTTCTAGTACCACTTTTAAAGATAGAACTTCTATCTTAATTAGCAATATTGCTTCCATATACTAAGAAGTACATTTTTACACCTATTAAAGTCTTAATAGTTGTTCTATAGCCCCAAAGTGTAAAAGGGTAACATTTTTGCCCAACCCTTATAGGTAATTATCATCTTTTGTCTTAACTTCTTAACATTTTTATTAGTTGCTTCTACAACTCCATTAGCATGGTATTCAATTTGATACTTCTTTATCAACTACTTTATTTCTCCTTAAAACTAAACCCCATTATCTGAAATAATGTAATGTGGTGGCCTATATCTATAAATGAGGTTTCTTTCAATAAATTTACTCATTTTCTTTGCCCTTAATTTATTGAAAGATTTTGTTTTTACCCACTTATAAAAGTAATAAAAAATATGATAATATACTTATGCCCTCTGATTAGTAATGGCCTTATTGCTTTAATTATATTGATACCATATGCATAGAATGGCCATGGTGAGGATAAACTTGTTAGCTTTAATTGTGACAAATGGCTTACATTGGCCACTTATGGCACTTCTTGATAAAGCTAGTGCAATCACTATTAATGATTAGCTAGTAATACCCTAACTGCATTATCTTTCATACTAAATTTTTCCCATTCATATAAGGATCACAAACTACATTATACATCTTACTCATTATCTTTTATGCTTCAACTTCATTAACACATCTAAGTTGTACTCTCTTGTGATGCCTTTTATATAATACCCATTAAAAAGCAGTAAACTAAGTGGACAATTTTTTTAGGGCCTTCTTATCTTTTTCATCAGTGTTTTCTAGATGCTCCCTATTTCTAAGTGCTTTAAAATATATAATACCATGGCAATCCAACTTTTGTTTCAACTTGCTCAATAATGTTTATATATATTGGGTACCTAGATTTAGTAAAATACATTGACTTAAGGGACAAAGTTTTAGGACATTCTATCACTACATTAGCACAGCCAAAGTGTCTGCCACTTAATTTTGTTCTTATGGAACATGATGGAATGTAAACCTATCAGATCCTTTAGGCAAGTCCATCACTATCTCAATGTAATGTGCTAGCTTCTCATGTTTAACCTCTTAAGCCCCATTTGCTTACTAAACGACTAACAAGAAATCACCATACATATCTATACTTTTTGCCCCCATCATATATAAGGACTCCAGACCATAGATGCAACCTTCGTACTTAGTAATATTATTCATCTCTTAAAATTCTAGTTTTTTAGCCAAAAACATTTGTTCCCCTTCTAGTGTGGTTAATAGGATACCTACTCTTACACTTATTTGATTGATAATGTTGTCAAAGAACATATTCTACCACTACCCATCCTTTAATGGTTTTCTTAGTTATATAAGTGATGTCAAACTCCTAGAGCAATAATATCCCTTTGCCCATTTTTCCCCACCAAGGATGGCTCCATTTAAACATAATGCAATGGATCTTATTTTGCCATCATTTTAACTTTATAGGACTGGAATTTCTTAAAAAAACTAGATTACACCTAAATAAATCTTTTCAACTTCAACATACTTTTACTAATGTGAGAGTGATTTCTTACTATGTATATGGAATACTCAACCCCAAACTCATCTGCTTTGGCAATTATTGCTCCAATTAAACCTCTTTCAATAGCCAAATACAAAATTAATGATATATCTAGTTTGAAAGGCTTTAAAATAGAAGGATTAGCTAGATATTACTTTATAGCCTCAAATGCCTTTAGACAATCTTCATTCCACTCACAGGGTTAGTTTTCCTCAAAAACATAAGCATAGGTTTATAAACCATTACGAGCTTTACTATAAACTTACTTACATACTGTACTTTTCCTAAAAAAAAACCCCTCCAAACCTTTTTCTTTATCTTTGGTGAAGGCATTTCTATGATGTCTTTGACATTGTCTTGATCTACCTCGATTCCATTCCTACTAAGCACATACCCTAGTAGCTTTTCAAAATTTACCTAAAAATCCACTTCTTTGAATTGAGTCTCATTTTGAACTTGTTAAACCATTGAAAAAACTTCTCTAGCACCTCAAAATGACCTTTTTTTTATCTATTGACATTACTATCACATCATTAACATAAACCTTAACCTCCTTATGCATTATTTTATAAAATAGCTTAGTAGCCATTTGTTGACATGTTGCCTCTGTATTCTTCAACCCGAAGGGCTACCTTATAGTAATAGGTTCCCTATTTTATGATAAAGGCTATTTTACACTTGCCTATATGGGAATCTAATAATATCCTAAGAAATTGTTCACAAATAAGTACATAGCTACCATAGCTACACTATCCACTAACACATCTATATGGGGCAAAGAAAAATCATCTTTAGAGCAGTCTTATAGTAAGATAGATCTCCTCAGCAATGATGGGTTCTATAGACTAGAAATAACTCTTTTCCCACTCTTTTATTGATTTTAGCTTTACAAACTCCCAATTGATGACATCTACAAAAATCTCAAACCTAGGCTTGCATTTCCTTTTGATCACTCTAGGCTCAAGTGCCCTATCATACTTGGTCTTGTCTTACTTAACAAAGAAGTCTTTAAGGCAATTCTCTTTCTTCTTTTTTATTTCCTCATTCGAATAGTATCCAAGGCCTCTTATATTATTTTTCCATTTCACCGATAAAGGCTCAGCATTGCCTCGTAAATATTTTCCCAATCTAGCTCCTAACAAGAAATTCATCTTGTTCATGATCTTGGAAACTATCAATTCCATGTAGTTTTCAAAAATACCAGCCAAATAGAAGTCAGTGAAAGGCTAATTTGCTATTACTAAGGCTAAGAAAACATGGTCTACCTCTACCTTTATTGTAACTATCTCACCCTCATAAGGAAACTTTATCATCTATGCAGTGTAAAGAGAACCACACCAAGTTTATAAAATTAACGGTGACTAAGCAAGACTAGAAATATGGTTGATATATAAATCATGATAAACTCAACATCACTTATTAGTAGCCTTACTTGAACTTTTGTAGTAAATGAGCCCTGAGCTTCCTTTTCGGTACTATCGTAAGTCTTCATAGTGAAGTCAAAGGGATTTAAATCTTCTCTTTTTATTCCTAGGCCTACAAAGATCATTATGGGGTAGACATGCAATAAAGACCCATCATGTACCATGGCATATGTGATCTTCTTCCCATTAACCTTAGCCTTTATAAAAAAGGTTGTTTTATTCCACATTCTAAACGTAAATCCTTATTTGCAAATGAAATAACCCCCTTTTTACTAGTTCTCATTACCTTTACCAACTTCTTTAGGGTAGTCAAAGTTGAAACAAAAAATTATCCCAAGGCTTCTACCACCTTTTGCCTTTGGGACTGGGAGGACATTAGTAGATCTTATATGCTAATGTGAGCTTAGGTCATTTTCAATTGCTTTAAGACCCTATCATCATTTTCTTTTGTTCTAGCTTCAATCTTTTTGTCTAGAAAGACCTAACCATTCTGTTAGATTTTGAGACCTCATACATAACCTAAAAAATAAATGATCTTAATCTTCAAACATAGGTAGAAGGCTAAAAAATAAAAAAATTAAAATAATAGTTCAATAAGTTTGAAATAACATTATCATTCTTTTTATAATCGATTCCTCTTAAAATTTTCTTCTCACTCCCAACTAATCCATATAATGCTCGTAAGTTGAGACTCCATGAATAGTACCACTAAGGCTGAAAAGTATTCTTAGAGTGTTGGGTCACCTTTATGAGGCTCAAGGCAGGGGTACTGATCATGAAACTTTGAGGGACCTTAAAATGATAAAAATGGCTTAATTTAAAGATTTAATAGAACTAATAAATTATTTTATGCCGTAATCTAATAGGTCATAGGCTCAGATAGAGTAGAGCCGAGAATGACCTAAATGTACCCAGAAAGAACTGAAAATGCCTTAACCTAAAGGTTAAAAATTCCCTTGAGTCCATTGGTTAAAGAATTTTTGAATTCCGAGGTTGTTTGCAAAATTTTCTTCATTTTAAGGTTTTACATGTAAATCGAAGCAGTTGGTTAACTGACCTGCCCATGGGATTTGGTCATGAAATTTTATAAGCCTCTAAATGGAACTAATTGAAGATTTTTTAAATAAATAAGTTAATTTTTAGAGGTTTATGTAATTTTTAAAAATTCTCTGAAGTTTTTACCTAAATCGAGTTATTTCGGGATGCTTGGGTGTCATGTGGCCCCACCTATGCCACCTCACCTACTATATAAGTCTCAACTTGACACCCAAATGTCCATTTGGCCACTCACCCCTACTACCCACACATTTTCCCTTTTTCCTTCTCCCTTTGTCCTGATACCATTTTCCCCTTGTCTCCCCCATTTTTCTTTCTTCTTGCAAGCTTTTCCTTTGCTAATTGCTACTAAAAATCCTTTAGTTATGTTTTTAATTAATTTTTAAAGGAATTGAGGGCCATAGAAGCCCCTAAATCTCAAAAAAAAAATTAAAGTGTAGCAAGTGCACAATAAAGGGGTTTAAAAGGGCAACTTCTTGGGTGTAAGTAATTCAACCATTTTTAATTTATTTCCTAGGTTATTTGGTGATTCTAAGAATGCCTTTTATGGTTGGAATTTGATTTGGAGATGTGTATGATTTTTTAAGGAATTTAGAAGGGAGGATGGCATGAATGGAAGAGAAGGGATATTGAGGTGTTCTTTGGTCTCTTTCAAGCTTGAGTGAAGAATTCATCCTTTGGTAGTGAGGTAAGTGAATTTAAGGCATTTAAAGCATGGATCTCGAAATTCATATGTAATAGACTTAGAATTCTTGTATGGAAATGGTGGGAAATGTAGTTAGTGGGAGTGAATTGATGTGTTAGGCATGTATTTAGGTTAATTATGTATGGAATGCATGCTTGGAATGGTCATTTGGTGAAAAGAATGAATGGAGGGGTTTATTCCCTATTTGCCTGAGAGGGTTGTGCAAGGGTGTATGTGTGTATGACTTGTTAAGGTGACTTTGGCATGGATTCTAGTGTATTTGGCATAGAAATGCATAATTTGTCATAATATATAGTGGAAATGTAAAGTGTGGGCATTAGGCCTCTTTTGGCTAAGAGGTTATTTGGTCAGTAGGCTAGGGATATGGTGAGTTACCATGCCAATTTGTTTGGCAATGAACTTGTTAGTGATGGAAATTTAGGTGTAGGTGAAGAACTTGATGAATAAAGCTTGTGTGTGTGTGTGCTTAGTGTGGTTGAGCCATGATCAAGAGGTATAATGGCCTAATTTACATGGAAATGGCATTATGTTTGTGTAAGCATATTGGTGTGATGTTAAAATATGTGTATGTGTGCTTGAATATGTTTGAAAGCATGTACATGGTCAATTGAAGGCATTGGCCAAGAGGTTTGAAATGCAAGAATGACATGAAAATTAGGTAAGGCATAATATGTGTATGTGTGTAACATGGCAGGACACATTTGGCTTGGATTTGGCAATGTTTATATGGCATGACCTAGGTGAATATGCATGATTATTAAGGCTTGAAATGAATGTAATATGAGATACCTTTTAAGGTTAGATAAGGGTTGAAAAATGAACTTGAATTTGGCTTATGATGTCTTGATAAAATTGACTTGTAAATGGACTAAAATATGTATGCAAAAATTACCCTAAGTTGGTCCAACTTGTAATGTTTATATGACATAGAATGGGAGCCACTTTTATGGTTATTTAAGATATACTTTGAGATTGGCTTTAGGCTTATGAAAGTGTATGATAATTAGTGCAAGTGGCCCTAAAAAATGGCTTAAAAAGGACTTAAAATAAACCTAAAATGGCCACCGCAAAATTGAAAAATGACCTATAGTTATCTTGTAAAAGAAATGAATTTTGGGACTATGTTTAAAATGATTGATAGCATGTGTATAATTAAGCCAAAATAATAGAATGGACTAGATTTAATATTCCTTTAATTATACCTAAGACAGTGCCCTAAAATATTTCAAAAAAATTGACCCGTAATTATCCGGTAGAGCTAAAAATGACTTGTAATTGTCTAGGGTAAAATTGACTATCTGATAAAAAATATAACTGTCTATTTTTCAACATGGATTATTATAAAAAAAATTATCAGTAAAAGAAATAAACTTAAAATAAAGTTGAATGGCACAATAGTTAGACACCTACTAGATGGGTTAGCCGATCAACTTAGAGATTAGCTACTGCTAGACTGTCTACTTATCAAACTGGGCCAGTGCAGCGGCTAAGTTTTATAATTGAGTCACTACACTAGCCTATAGGGTAGACCACTATATTGCTAGCATTTTTCTCTGTGTATCAGACTATGCCGATGCAGTGGCGAAAGTCCCTAGAGGGGCCACTACACTAGTCTATTGGGCAGACCTCGATGAATAATTTGACATGATAAGTTGCCATTGGGAGGTCTACGGACTGATTCTTATACATAGTTGCTCATTATTTTACCCTTTGGAAGGTTCTTGTGAACTGATTCCTATGGTTATATCAGGCCAATATAGTGATCGGGGTCCAAAATGTGGGCCACTGCACACTTTTTCAGTTCCCTCTTAGTCTAGTGTCTGTAAGTATCATCTATCTGGTTGGGCCTATGAAGTGGAATTAAAGTAAAATAAAATACAAGTAAAGAATGATTGATGATAATTTATAATGATAAATTGGATAAATAAAGCACAGTGGCATTTTGGTGATTTTAAAGTAAACATGGCATATCATCTATATGGCATTAGTCACCTGACATACCACTCACACACTATATTTAGACCATTATTCTATGTTACTTATGTGTGTTAATGAATGTGGCATGTTTTAAATGTTTTAAATTCACCACTAAATTTTATACTCAACGTACCCGTGTTATAGTGCGCAGGTAGCAAGGATAAGTAGACTAGCCTTAATGATCGAGTAATGTATCAATACAAGTGTTGAATGATAAATAGAGTTGTTTTTTTAGTAGTGGCACTCATGTAAATTCTGTAAGTATCGATTACCATGCTTAAAGCCTTTATGCATGTAAATAAAACATAGATGTTATGTATATAAATAGGTGTTTTGTGTGTTTAAGTTGCATGAGGTTTTGATAACTGTAGGCCTAAGGCCCTATGTGTGTGATTATGATTTATGTTTGATGTGAGCTAATATTGGCTGGGGGACTAGAAGGGTCTAGATTGAGGTTGAATGGAGTGATTTGCCTATAGAAGTGCTTTTAACAAGTGAAAAATTTTGGTATGTCACCCGGATAGCTATTATACTACCCAATTTTCTGTAACATATAAAGTGTCTGTAAATGGGTTTTCTAAATCCATCAGACCATATATAAACATGCTTAAAGATTAGACTAGATATCTAAGCAATACCTAATAGAGTTCTAAAACAGTCCATAAGTGTTAAGGAGTTTACCCCTAGAGAAATTTTAGGATGGGTGAGCTAGCGAGAAGTGCATCGCCTGTTGAGTTTCTTTAGGAATCCGGTAGGAGGTGTCATATTTGGTGGTATCAGAGCCTAGGTTTAAAGTTTTTAGGTAGTTTACATGAGTACTAGAGTCTAGGATTTGTTGTGCTGCTACACTACTTTGCATAGAGGCTAATAAGTTTTGTAATTTCTAGAGTAATTCAATATGGTTAATAGACCACCAGAGGAAAGAGTAGAGGAGGTAGCCAGTTATACTCCGACTACAATACATAGAGCAAATAATGTAGCTACTCTTAAACCTAGTGATGCTGCACATAGGTCACAACCCCAGGCACAGCTACAGGTAGAAGCATCTTTAGCTTTGTTACTTCATATAGTTAATTTGTTAAGACATACCTCTACAGCTACTTTTCCAGCTCCACCTCCTCCACTAGCTCCAATACCTCTAGCACCACTAGCTCCTGTACAAAAGACACAATTAGAGAGAATTAAAAATATGGGAGCTTTGGATTTTTTAGGTATTAAGGAAGATGATATAGCATGAGTGGAGTACTAGTTGGAGAGGACCTTCAGGATTTTAGAACAGCTAAAGTGTTTAGAAGAAGATAGTTTAAAGTGTACAACTTCCTTTATGTAGGAAAAAGCATACCATTGGTGGGATCCTATTAGGAAGAGAAAGCCAGTGACAAATCTCACATGGGAGTTTTTCTTAATAGAGTTTAGAAAGAGGTATATCCCTAAGTCCTACAAGGATAAGAGGAGGCAGGAGTTCCTAGATTTGAAATAGGGCAGAAGGACAATGGCTGAATTTGAGAAGGATTTTTCTCGATTGATCAGATACACAGAAAAGTTCATTCCTAATGAAGATGAAAAGAGTAAGAGATTTCTAAAAGGGTTAAATATGGAGTTAAGGATATAAATAGCAAACCCAAGGGTAACAAACTTTGCTATATTAATGGCATCTGCCTATGACATAGAGGAGATGGTACATGAAAAGAGAGACTTCTTCTAAAGAAAGAGACACTTTACTATGGGGCAGTCTAGTGTAGCCTCAGGTGACAGTAAGAGACAAAGAGAAATGCCATCTCAGTCCTAGTCAGTACACTAGGCATAGAGACAGACACAGTCTCAAAGATCTAGGTAAGCTTCTATAGCTATACCCCAACTACCTTTTAGAGCTGTTAGTACTCCTAGTCTATCAGATAATAAAAATAGACCCCTCACTTGTAATACTTGTCACAAGAAGTATTAGGGGCAGTGTAGGTCAGGTAGAAGGGGAGAGTGTTTTACTTGTGGTGCCAAGGACAACTATTAGAGAGAGTGTCCTCATAGACAATCCAAGGGTGCTCATACTCATGCATCTATAGTTGCACCTTAGAATAGAGGCCAGAGGCATAGTAGAGGAGATCAACCTAGTCTTAGTCAAAAGAATAGATCAAAAGCCCATGCCTTAGCTAGACAATACGCTGTCAGAGTTAGAGAAGAGGCAATAGCACCAGACATTATAATTAGTACTTTTTATTTATTTAATGTTCTAGTTTTGGCTTTGGTAGACCCAGGATCCACACATTCATATGTATGCATCACATTGGCACATGATAGAGGATTGAAATCTGAGCATGTGAACATAGATATACAAGTCAATAATCCTATAGGACAGAGTGTGAATGTGAACAAGGTGTATAGACAGTGTCCTTTAGTGATCTAGGAATGTCTGTTTCCTATGGATTTGATTGAGTTACCTTTTCATGAGTTTGATGTGATTCTAGGAATGGACTAGTTGTCTAAACATCAAGCTATACTTGACTATAAAAATAAGAGGCTGACCCTCTAGACTATAGAGGGATAGTCAGTGATAGTTATAGGTGAGAGAAATTGTGTGAATAATCTCATCTTAGCTATTATAGTAAGGAAACTCATCTAAAAAGGGTGTGAAGATTACTTAGCACATGTCATTGATGCTGATGCTTTCACCCTAATACTTGAACAAATTCTAATCGTGCCTGAGTTTCTTAAAGTGTTTCCTGATGAATTGCTAGGTTTGCCTCCACAACGAGAGCTTGATTTTGAAATTGATTTTTATCTTGGTACAACTGCTATTTCTATTACTCCTTACTAAATGGCACCTACTGAATTGAAAGAATTAAAGGTAAAATTGTAGGAAATTTTATATAAAGGTTTCATCAAACCTAATGTTTCACTTTGGGGAGCACTTATGTTGTTTGTAAAGAAGAAAGATGGCTCGCTTCAATTTTATATTAATTACAAACAGCTGAATAAGGTGATAGTGAAAAAGAAATATACTTTTCCCAGAATCGATGACTTTTTTTATCAGTTAAGAGGCACGAGCATATTTTCCAAGATCAACTTGAGATTTAGATATCATAAGCTAAGAGTCAAGGAAGTTGATATTCCTAAGACTACATTTAAAACTATATACAAGCACTATGAGTTATTGGTGATGCCATTTGGTCTCACAAATGCCCTAGCAGCCTTCATGGAATTAATGAATAGATTATTTCAACCTTACCTAGATCTACTTATGTTAGAATTCATTGATGATATTCTAGTATACTCTAAGACCAAGGAGGAATATGAACAACATCTTAGGGTTATGTTACAGACTCTGAGGGAGAAGCAGTTGTATGCCAAGCTGAGTAAGTGTGAATTTTGGATGACTGAAGTAGCTTTTTTAAGACACATAGTGTCAGTAGAAAGCATTAGAGTAGACCCTAGCAAGCTCAAGGTAGTGTTAGAGTGGGAACCCTTAAGGAATGTGATAGAGATATGGAGTTTCCAAGGATTAGCTAGGTACTACAGAAGGTTTGTGAAAGGATTTTCCTTGATTGCAACTCTTTTAACCAAACTGGTTAGGAAGAATGTGAAATTTGAGTGGGATGACAAATGTCAAACAAGTTTTGATAAGCTAAAAAAGATGCTAACAGATGCTCCTATCTTCATTCAACCTAAACAAGGTAATGACTTTGTGGTGTACAATGATGCCTCACTTAATGGCTTGGGTTGTGTGTTAATGCAAGAAGGAAATGTAGTATCTTATGCTTCAAGATAGTTAAAACCACATGAGAAGAATTATCCTACTCATGACTTAGAGCTAGCTGCTATTGTATTTGCTTTGAAAATTTAGAGGCACTACTTGTATAGTGAGAATTGTTACATCTATATAGACCACAAGAGTCTAAAATACCTCCTAACTCAGAAAGAATTAAACTTGAGACAGAGAAAGTGGTTAGAGCTGATTAAGGATTATGAATATTTACTAGATTACCTCTCAAGGAAAGCTAATGTGGTAGCAGATACTTTGAGTAGGAAATTCATGGTGAATTTGAGATCTATAAATGCTAGATCGCAGTATACCAAGGAGAATGCTATATTGGTTGAGTTACAAATTAAACCAGATTTCAGACAACAAATAAAGGAAGCATAGGGTAGAGATAAGTCACTGACATAGCTGATAAATAAAGTCTAAGAGGGGAAGGCACCTGGATTTGACTTGAGTGAGGATGGATGTCTGTATTATCAGGGTAAGTTATATGTACCTAGTATAAATGATCTGATAGTACATATATTGAAAGAGGCACATAAAGCTCCTTACTTTATGCACCTTGTTAGTATTAAGATGTATTTGGACATGAAGCCTCAGTATTAGTAGTCGAGTATAAAGAGAGATACGATAGAGTATATGGCTATATGTCTGATATGCTAGTAGGTAAAGGCTATGCATTAGCTTCCTTTTGGATTACTGCATCCTATAGCAATACCAGAATAAAAGTGGGAAAGTGACAATGGACTTTGTAATGGGATTACCTATGACCAGAGGAAAATGTGATGCTATGTGGGTAATTGTTGATAGACTAACTAAGACATCTCACTTTATCCCTATTAAAATGGACTACTCACTAGAAAAGTTGGCTAAACTGTATATTGATGAGATTGTCTGTAACACCCCCTACCTATTCCTAAAGGAAACAGATAAAGAGCGCTACTTCCCATGAGGTCAGCTATCATTAGTTTTCCCTAGAGACCTTTCATTTAACACTTATGTGACTTTGACCAACTTTGACTTAGCTTGACCTTTAAGTGTTTATTCCTAACTAATCTTTTATTACTACCTAATTTAGTCTATTAAAGCACCAGATTATGGCTATTAACCATTTTCAAAAAATCAGGCAGCATAACAGCTGCCTGGGTGAAAAACCAAAATTTTTTTTGCATGAAAACACTTCTAAAACAATTTTCAACCCTAACTCTGCTCCTAGACCCTTATGCTCCCCCATGGTCATATCAATCAATACACAGGGTCTCAGACACAAGAACAGACACACATGAAAATGTATATTATATATATATATATATATATATATATATATATATATATATATATATATATATATATTAAAACCAGATTCATACACCCATTCAATGTTACTAACTCAGTTTATACTTTACACATACTAC